>JAZHYW010050395.1:0-57192 GCA_037355805.1 Ixodes ricinus | reverse complement strand
GCGGCACATCGCAGCACTGAGCTAGATTTCAGACACTTGTTCTTCCCAGAAGTGGCGCGGGGCACGTGTCTCGAGAATTTCCACAAAAAATAAATGACGCCCCTTTTCCCAGGATGGAGGGGTTTTAGACGCAACTGCCGATCGTCAGGATTCAAAAGTGCGACTTCTTCATTATTAGTTTTGTTGTTAGGAAGCTCATGCAAAAAATCTTTGCTTTGTCGCGAACTGTTTAAACATTTCTGGAGGACGGAAAAGCGTTTCTTGTGATTTCAGATAAAGCTTAATATCAATGTCTTAAAAGCAATCATGCTTTTAAGCCACAAGATTGGCAAGTTTCGTTACTCTGAAGCGTAGATTATTTAGTGACACCAGCCAAAGCTTTTGGCTCCAGTGCACTCGCGCATCTGGAGCGCGGCTCAAATCTGTACTCGTGCACTCTTGCACTCTTCGCGTTTCTGAAATGACATCGAGAGCAAGCTGGATTGGATCCCTGGGTCACTCTCCTCGGATAGCTCGCTGCCGTTGATCGCTGCGTCGGTTTTGAAAGTGAAAGGGAGGCGCGCGTCGTTGAGGCATTGCGCGTTGTCACGGCATCACTGCGTCATACATGCATCGTCTCAGAGAGTTGTCTCAGACAATCCTGTGAACAACTTGGTCTTCTTCAACGGTACGTTATGAGACTAGAATGGCACCCACTCACTAACTAAGCCCAAGCCCGACACGGAGCGTCCTTCGACGCATTGGCTGGACACGACTTCCAGCCGAAAGTTGACGCTGCGCTCGTGTCCAGTTTGTGTCTGCGCTTGATATCATTGTGATGACAAGAAAATTAGAATGCACAGACTTTGATTGTTTTAGGTGCATTCCAAGAAAAAAGATGGTCTCAAAGGACTAACGGCAGCATTTGGTCCACAGAACTCCTATTTGCTCACCGGAGGGACCATCTGGTTCGAGCTAGGTACCGTGTGCAAATGCTGAGGACTAACTGCACTCGACCGGGACTAACCAAAAGGCGCGCGGGAGCCAAAACAGCCATTAGTCCTCCTAATACAGGGTGCATCGGTCCCACAACCTACTGTAATCCTGACCTGCACATAGAAGAGTGTGCCAGCGCGCACCTTGTAGTGCAGGCCGTGGCCGCAGCGTTTCGACACGCTATGACTTCGTGGCGCTGCGCAAAGGTCTTTTCGTTTCCTATGGTGTCCGCATATCAATCGAAGGCGCGGAGGCGTTATCTGGTCGCGACATGCTGTCCACGTGGCGATATCATCGCTGGATGCTCACGTCGTCGCGCCCAAACTACTGCGGACGTGAAGCTAATACCGTTAACACTTTGCGGTGTAATCTTGGGCACGTAAAATACCATAACAAAGAGCAGGATAATCGTTGCGAGAGGTAGGCGCCTGGTTGCTAGATCGACACTGCCATATTGAAAATATTCGTTCGAAGAAAAGCGAGATGGGCTCGTAAAATCGTGACGTCAGAAAAACGCTTGGACCCGATTGGTTCGCGTAGGAACACCTTTTGTGGGGCATTTGCCGGTTTTTCGCCATTTTCGGCACTCGGCGCATCCCAGATCTAAAGCCCCTTCATGTTTCAAGAGTAGCGCAAGGTGCGTCGATGCACGAGGCACGTGCAACCCTTGGGAAGATCATGGCGGCACAGCGTAGCACTGAGCTATACTTCGTCATGACTTCGTCACACTTAGTACGGACTATTGATAGCCGCGCGTGCTAAAACCGCGAGCTAGTTGCTTCGAATGAAGCCTCGGCGGCTGCACGAGCGCTGGCGCAGCGAGTGCTCCGGACAAGACAGTCAAGGCTAGCCGCTCGTGCTAGAACAGCATTTGCGGTTAGTCCATGCTAAGGTGAGACCACGGGTAAGACAAAGTATAGATTTCAGACGCCATGAATTTTCCAGAAGGGGCGCGCGGCACGTGCCTCGAGCATTTCTACAACAATGAATGGCGCCACTTTTTCCAGTATAGAGGGGCTTTACCCCAGATCTAGAGTGCCTTCATACACACGCGCGCTTTTGCTTGAGTGGTGACATCTCAGCCATTTTTACGCCCAATTGTTTTTTTTATGCATTTTGAAGTATGCGCAATCCGGTGTCAATCAGCTCGAGCGTGTAGCTTTGGCTAATGCAGAGACGCCATTTTAGCGCCCAAGTCACGGACCGAGTGCGCGAGAGCGTCACGCGCTGAACCTTCAGTGCAACAATGGATGTCTTCACCCTGAGACAGACAGACATGTAGGCACCCTACCCAGATCCAGACGCGTACGCCCCTATTGGTGTGCTGTGGCTACCGGTGACGCGCCGCTGTTTGCGAGCACGCTCCGATTGGTCTACTGTAGATGCCGGCGTCGCGCCGCCGCGACCAACTAGATCGGCGGCGACGCTCCGCCATTTTTGGCTCAAGTGTGTCCCAGCAACTACCAGATTGGCCGTACTTACGTATAAAATCCATCCAGCTCTTTAGTTGCTAATCATTACAGGCTCGCATCTTAAGGCTGAACTCAGTGGAGCAAAGACTCACAGCGAAATTCGCGCTGCAAAAATCTATCACAGCACGCCGGTGCGTATTCGTCGGAAACTAAATTCGATGCGACAAACAAGCGATGAACGCAACCAATGTCAATACATGATGTCAAGGCGTGAGTTGCGTGAGCGACTTCATCTGCACACAAATGACGCACTTGCAAACGCTGACAACTCGAGTGCAAACCAACGCACAAGAACGTCAGCAAATAGGGTGTTCTCAAGTGTTCACGTAGCTGGAACCACGTTCACCTTTGAACGTGATTCAAACAACGGAGCCAGTCGGAAATCGGAGCCATTTTATTGTACTATATTACTCGTGCTCCACACCGGTCGTTGGCCCCTGCCGGTAGTGGCGGACGTCGGGCGAACAAAATCTAGCTCGCCGAGATCAGCGGCCAAGAGCCCCAGAGTCGTGTATATTGAGAGAGTTTGGCCTTCTTAAGGATATTTTGACAGCCTGGCAACCACAGCGGCCTAGTCTGACAATCGGGAAATGACTGCTTCCGTCCGCCATTGCGAGGCTCTGACTCAGAGGAACTCTATGCGATTACTCAGGGATAAACAAGACAAAGAAGTAACGCCATTTTGTGTTATCGCGAAATACCCAGGCTCTAGCGGGCAACAAGCTCCGCCCATTGGCTAAACTCTCTCAGTATAAACGGCCCTGAAGAGCCCGTGGCCCGAGCCCACGGTAGCGCCCGACCTCCGTGCGCAGTTGAGAGCTTGCAACTGGTTTGTTCCGGAAAAATTCTGCTCCATCTATGAGGAAAAGGCTACAAATAAATCGCGTGTGAAACCCCTTTAATACTTTACAATTTAATACGGAATTTTCGCTGCGCTTTCCAGGTTACTTCTACCGTATTGGCAGGGCCACACTAAAAGTTACCTTACATAGGTCCTTTTTCGATCGGTAAATCATCCCACGTCTTATGAGGATATGAATTAAAGTTACTGGATTCTTGGAAGAATAGCGCCAAGCTCCCAGTATGGTCGCTATTTTGGTCTCATGGAACGAGCAGCTTCTCTTGACCTCCATTCTTGGTGAGCCGATTTAAATTTTCGGTAATAAGGGAAAAATAAACGTAGCGAAGATTTAGATGACCGTAGTTGTACAATCTAGAAGAAGTGCTTGTTTAAAATTTTTCTTCTCTAAAAAAACAGAAGGATCGGCAAGCTTTAAAACTTTCTTGCCTAAATGTTTGCACAACACACTCTACTCTGCGTAAACTCAGATTTGCACCAATATTTATGATTAACAAACCAAGGTTTCGGTAGCAGCCGAAGACAAAATTAAGAGCGTTAATCACGAAGCGGCGGTTGACTCAAATTCACTTAAGTTTAGCAGTAAACACGGTTAGTTTTAGGCAGTTTGCAATGCCTAAAGGAAGTGTATGTGTGTATGTATGTGGATATGTTAAGAGGGGGAAGCTAGTGAACCTGATCACGATCAACAATACACCCACCTTCTTAAACAAGATAATGACCCGCCCTGCACGCAACGTTATCTTCATAGTTCGAGGGCAGGGCCTTCCTTTGTCATCTTTGTGACCTTGAATAAACTGAAGCCGAGTGAACTCTCACCGTGTACCCTTTCCCTCACTGACCCCCTTCTTGACCTCCACTAAGAGAGGAGGGCTTAAGGTGGCAAGCCAATGGCCATATGCAAATGCCTCCTCTCATTTGATTGGGGGAAATTCCGATCACTACTTGCACCTCGTCCTTCTTAAGCGGTTGCTATATAAGCGGACGTCACAGTTCTCCCTCATCAAAAGAAGGTCGGTGCCGGTCGTTCCTCATTTTTCCCCGTCATCAAGTGAGAAGATGGACTACGGAGGTGAGATTTCTGAAATATCTGTGTGTTCCCTTGAGATTTAGCGTTTGTGGTTCAGGGGATATTATTTCGATGCTTTAAGTAGCCGTATATATTATGTGCCTAGTACGAGAGTCTTGCGTCTTTATGTTCGATGCGAGATGTTGATCTCACGAACGTTTATAGGGCAGTTCGAAATACATTTTGCTATTTATCACATTATGATAATGTGTCATCTCTAGGACAAGAGAATTCGAAGAGATTGTTAGAAACGTTTGTGGAACAGGAGCAGCTAACTCTTCGGTCGAAACCTAAAATGAATGTATTTCAAGGCTCTTAATGTTTCCGGTGGGGCTTTTCTTTGTTCCTTTGTACACCGTATTTACTGCTTCATTATTTTACGATTTTAAACATTAGTTACAGTTTTAGTTTCGTTAGTTATTATCTCACCCCTCCCTATTTGCACCACGCAGGCCAGCACGGACGCCCGGATGTCTGCAACTTGACCTGGGTTTACGCGGCTCCAATAATGGCCGTCACTTCCTTGGCGCCCGGTCCGTACCTGATTGAAGACTTGAGCGTGCCTCTTCCAGCGGCTTTTGTTGAGGTGAGAATCTTGTCTCCAGGCGTAGTTTTTTTTTTCGGCCATGAATTGTTCTGCGTTTGGCTTTAAAGAAGCATGTTTGGTAATCACAGTGCGTTTGCGCTGTTTTTTTTTCATTCTGATGCATCACCAACTCGCCAAGATTTCTACTTATCTATTGATGATCACACATTTCTCTCAAAATTTGTTCAACACGTTTTTCGACGCATTTCCGGCCTGACAAAAATATTATGCTCGGCAGAAAGAGTTTTTGCCTGGGTATTCCAAAAATCTGTTTAAATTTGCTCGAAATGCCATTTGAGCATCTGAGATTGACAAAGGAGTTTGGTAGAGAAACTTCAACGCAACAAAGATCTATATCTTCAGACACATCGATGACACTAGCTGTCTCTGGTCTCCCAAGGGCGCCTTCTCTTCTCGGGGGCATGTGGTGCTCAATTTTCCTGACGATCTTCTTTCTCCTTTTAGGTGGCATCGGATACTTCAGCTCGGCCTCAGCAGGTGGTGGGTGCGGACACATCGTCTGGGCTGAGTTCTGTCGACGTACCGAGTGGGCCCAGAGCCGATATGCCTTCCCAAGGCCGTGGTTTTCGTGCACTTCGACTCAAGTACCGCCGCCGATACTCTCATTACAAGCGCGTTCCTCCCACGAGGCACCGACAGCCCTAGGAGGTGTAGCGCGATCGCTATTTTATGGACGTTTCGTACAAACTCCATCTTTCTCCGTCTTCGAGTTATAGTCAATAAATGTTATAACAGTGGCCTTGAGCATTGTGTTTCTCTGAAATGATTCGTGTTTTACTTTTCACATTTGTTTCTCGGTTAGCTTACGGTGAGAACGATTCGGCAGGGCGGTACAAGGACTGCTTCGAGAATTGTCCAATTTTCCTTGGATACTTTTCAATGTTGAAGCCTCGCGTAGTTGGCCGAGTTAAAGCCGAGGCTTTGTGAGAAAGATGTGCGATTCTAGAATACCTAAGTTTGTGAAGTAGGGTATTTTGCTCCGTTGTTGACAAGGGTGCTGGTTTATGAGCCCAGTTGCAATTGGCCATCTTTGGACACTTTGGGTGTTCCATATTTCAGAAGTGCTGGCTTATTTGTCCTTAATCACAGATATCAGGTCTTATCTAGAACCGGTGGTGTAAGAGGGTGTCATTCCCGGAACTCCCGCGCAGAAATGGTAACTCTAGTATAGACATTCACAGCGGTAGGGGACCCCGGAATGTTTTTCAAATATAGCCCAAGGGCAGTGAGCCGGAGTTCAATAGGCCACTAAAGAAAGTATCTTAGCATATTTTTTTTACCTCGGTGATCTACGTTGGAAGAGTGCATACAAGTGAGGGGCAGTACCAGCGTAGATCACCTCGGTGATCTGCGCTGGTACTGCAACGCCTTTGCGGCTTCTCCTAGCATTTCGTTGCAAGACGGCGAAGCTCGACGCGCGCTTTGATGCGAAACAAGTGAAGGCAACAGAGCCTCTGACGGTACCCCATTACAGAAAACCATTAAAAGGATGACTTCTTCCTTTCGCCTTGGGTGTTTTATTACAATTATTACATAGAATCCTCAAACGAGTCTCGAAAAGAAACATAAAATTTGAGAATAGATTGACGTCAGTTTTGTTTTCTTGAATACTTTTTTAATATATAGTACAGGCTTTTTTTATTGCATCTTCGACGCAAATTATACTCCATCAACACGGCAAGTCTCAGATAGCATTAAACGCAGGTACACACCAGCCCGTGTCGTTTTTGGATTGCTAGCACACGTCACGCGCGGAGCATCGCGAATCGATTCGTCGCCGAACGCACAAAGCCGCATCGCACCGCTCGTTCATGATACAAAAGTACATGGTGTTGCTGCAGACATGTAGGACAGAATTATTCGCGAACATGCCTCAATCATCTCTGAAGCAGATTTGCCTCTTACGTATGTATGTTTCGACCATGGATGCAGACGAGTTCTTCTATTGTAAATGTGGCAGGACCACGTCATTCAAGAAAGAAACAGGCCTCAGACGGTGCCTTTAAACTGTTTTGTGTTATGCATTAGCAGTTAGACCGCGGCTCTAAAGGTGCCCCTTTAAAGGTACCTTCATGATCGTGGGATTTAATAGTAAGACTAGATTCCGTGGAGTGAAAAACAAACGACGAATTGTGTTCGCTGGCGTTTGCTCCGCGTGTGGCGTCACAACAGTATAGCTGTTTTGCCACGTGTAACTCGAACGTATCACCGAGGCGAAGTATACGCCAGTTTTTCAGCGCATGTTCTCTACATGGTGTTCGGCATTTCGGGGCTGCATCGGGCGAATCCGACTTTCTATATTCGCTTTAATTAGGTTCAAATGTGCCATTCGGTAGGCTTTTGATGGGATACCAGGTTCGCGAATGAATAAAGAGCGTTGAGTAATGTAGCGCTTGAATGCGACAAAAGAAATAGAGCTCTCAAGAACGAATAAAGAAGTGCATTGTTGACTATTATTGACGTGCGAGCTTCTTCCGGGCGGGACAGACACTGTCACGTTTTCGTGCTTGAAGGGGCACTGACACATCAAAATCTTTTCTTTTTTTATTTGAAACGATTGAAAATCATGCCCGGACATTACCCTCAAAATTCGAAACTTAAAAATTCAATACTTGTAAAAAAAAAATTAAAAAAATTAACTAACTTTCGAATTTGAAGTTTCCGCGCGATCCGCCCCAGTGCGGTGACGTCAAATATTGTGGAGTCCTGCGAGTCGACTTTCTTTCACGCCTCCGCTCCGCTCAAACCGCCGTTGCCACCGCGACCCAAAGCGAGGAGGTGAGGAGCGAAGGGAAGGGCGCCGGCTTACCGGGAAAACCGGTTTGGTTTCCTCCGTGCTTGCCGTGCCGCCTGCCTATCGCTGCGAGCAGACGACGCCTGACGTCTGAAAGGCTGCCCCTGCGGAGTAACAACCGAAACTACTATACACAGACTCCAAACCCAGTTGTTTTGACCGTTTGACGATTTCCTTTTCCAAGTCTGAAAGGTCGTCGGGCACCAAAAAAAATATCACTTCGTCCGATTCCCCGACTCACCGATCATCCTCTGCTGTGTGCGTCGAGCGCCGCCATGTTTTCCGAGGGAGGAGACAAATCCAGGAGGCGACATCACACCGGACTCTGATTTTTAGTATTTAAACAAAGGGCCGTAGTGCATTCGCAATTGCGTTAAAAAACATGTTTTACGATTGCCTTTATTAAATGTTATAGAAATGTCGCCTACAAAGCTTCTAAATTTCATGATTTTTGACGTCACAAATCATAAAAAGCGAGGAGAGTGAAAAGCGGGAGAAAAACGCGAAAAATAAAAAGGCGCGCGCGCGCGTGGGAAAATTGTTTTTCACGATGCGGTATTTTTTTGCGTGTCCATGACTACAACTTGCAACATTTTATACAATAAAAAATACGACCTTTGGGGTGTCAGTGCCCCCTTTGAGTTTAGATTCGTGACTAGTGTTCATGAGTGATGAAAGATGATGCGAGTTTGGGGTGTTACATTCCATCGCGGTATTGCGTAATGGGGGTTTAAACGTATACTTCGTAAGCCAATAGTACGTAAAAAAAGAACCTTGATTGCAGTAACGCAATTTTTACTATTTCCAAGATAAAAACAAATGAAAATCGCAAAAACGAAAAAACAAACAAGGGTGTAATATTTTTCGCCATATAGACCCTTTTCAAAATCCCATTAAACAACGCAGCTGCACTCGTTCTCGATCCCACTGTCCCGAGTTCATGCCGAACTCTGAGGGCATCCTGGAGTCCAGTAGATGCTCAGAGCACGTGACCAGACAATGGCGGACTCGGTGAATTGACGCAGCGGCTACTAGATGGCGCGACAACTTTTCTTGGCAATGCAGTGGAAAGGAGGAGAGCCCGCGCACAGCTTTATTCAGCACTCAAAATGGGAGAGGGAACGTGTGCCTCTACCCTCCACTGTATTGCCAAGAAAAGTTGTCGTGGAGTATAGATGGCGTCCCCTTTCCTAAAAAAAGGTTGATTGTTTCTGGGAGGTGATTATTAAAACAACACGTGTATCCATGAACTCATTTGAAAAAAAGAAGAAGAAAGGTGTTTTAGATTCTCATTTATTTCTTCAGTTATAAGAAACCGGAACAGTCTAGATAGGCACTTCTTTTTAGTTACGCAAGTGCTGAATAGTTTATTGGTGCAGTTGAAAACCAATTACTTGGTCCACTTAGGAAATAATATGATTCCTTCTTTCAAGATAGACGCGATATTTTAGTTTTTCGCTCTAGGGATATTTTCCTCACATTGTATAACTTTTGTCCCAATACGTAAAATAAACTCAATAAACATTGGCAGTATTTTAAAATAAATAAATAAATTTAAAACACAATAACTAAGCGAACGCCGTCTGCCACGGCTGTGCAAAAACAGGCATTACTTTGGCATGGAGGCCTACTTCGTTACTCTTTCGTCAGAACGTCCCAAAACTAACGTAAACATAACTTTTTTTTGCGGTAAAAGAGTAAAATGAATTGGTAAAAGTTACTTGCTCCTGTGTCTAGCGTAAAGAACGAGAGCGGGGCGCTTATCACCCAGCATAAATAAAGCGTGTTTATGAAGGTATTCTACTCCGACAAAGTTGACATTTCCACGTGAAAAAATTGGCGGCGGAGAAAAGCTCACCGGAGAAAAGCTCACCGGAGATAAGCTCACTGCGAAACCGGCAGATGCGGAGAAAAGCTCACCGACCTTTGAGCGGATGCGGAGAAAAGCTCACCGATTTCTTCAACTTAGCGGATTTTTCGTCAAACGTGGCAATTTAACACAATTCGCATTCGTCACTTCATTAAAAATAGATTCTATTTTTTGTAATATTCTTGAAGCTCATTGTGCATATTTACTAATTCCTCAGAAATTTAGAAATCAACCATTTTGTATATTAATGAAGCCGCAAGTATAAAATCAGAACATCGTACACCGGTAAAAAAGACAACAATTTATCGACAGCTGACAGTGCGCCGTCGGTCGCTCTGTCAGATAAAGAGGTTTGTTCTTTGCGAGCTAATATGAATAGCGGTGTGTGAATAGTTTCAGCTCCAAATATTGTGTAATGCCTAATAGATAAGTAGGTTTTTCTTGATGTAATCAGTGTCGGCTACGCTGTTTTCTCTCTGTTAATTTGACTAACAAACCTTTAGTTGCGAGAACAGCTTCGTCCTGTCGTGTTTGTTGTCTTCACTCCGTCGTCGTCGTTTGAGCGGTTTTCATCACGTCTAACACTCACCAACTCGCCCTATTCGCTACCTTTCAGAAGACTACTTATATAGGTCACGAGTAACAACGGTGCCAGTGTGCAGCTCTGAAGATCATGGGTGGCTCACCGTTGAAGGGCACTATCACAAAAAGGCAACGTGTGGAAACACCAGCACGAACGGCTAGAAAACGTGCATGTTCGTGGAAGAAAAAAGCCTCGATATCCTACTTACTGTTTTATGCTGTTTTCAAAGGTTAACAAAAGCTTCAAAGAAAATTTTAGGCACCGCATTGCTGCGCATGCACTTTCGGATTTTCGGCATTTACAGTTTTGATTTTTAGGTTTCAGGCAGATATTATTAAGTTTTCGAACATTTCCCTGTTCTTCAAGTTCATAAAGTTTTCAGTTAGGCTTTCGTTGCCTAGAGAGTAAGCCACAGAAAACACTCGCCCGCAATTATTAATTTGGGAGCAATATACCCAATAAGCTTAACAAATATTACGAAAAAGGACATTTTCTTTTTTACAAAGCTGACGAATTTTAATGATATGAACTTGATATATGTTACGCATGATCCAACAGCCTCCATATAAAAAGAAGAAAAAAAAATCGGTGAGCTTGTTTCTGCATACGCCCAATGGCCTGCGAGCTTTCCTCCGCATCCGCCGGTTTTGCGGTGAGCTTATCTCCGGTGAGCTTTCCTCCGGGAATCGAAAAAAATTGTGATGGAAAGTCAATCTACAAAATGATCGCAAGTGATGCGACATAACGCCCACTCCTTTCATGAAGTGTCAGGTAAGCTCATGATTGTTTCACCAATAAATGTAAAGCACTCCTGTAATTATTTGTTTGGATTCAACGTGTTCGGTAAAGTTATAAATAGGGTTGTTCGCTTTCAAGTAAAACCCGATTTTACCCGATTTTTACACCCCGAACATGTTTCAGGAGAATCGGGTTAAACCCGATTTCTCCCCGAATTCTAAAACCACATAACCAGACATGTACACGTTACCCATAAAAAGTAACTAAATACCGTTACTCGTTACTCGCGAAAAAAGTAACTAAATACGTTACTCGTTACCGATTCTCAAAAGGAACGCGTGAGTTACCTCAAAAGTAACGAGTTACTTTTCACGTTACTTTAAAGACTAAATACACAACTGCTTTTGTTTCATGGTTTATGGTTTTCTTTTTAGTAGTCGTTGCCCTTAAGCAACAGCTGCCTGTGGAAGTTTTCATCAGTTATGTTTTCCCGCTTATTTGAAAATACATTTCCGGTGACGCTGAAGCGTCGTTCTAACTGACGCGCTCGAAGGAACGGCAGTGTTGTGCTTCAGCAAGAGCTGGTGAATCTTCGGGAACTGCGCCTTCATTGAGGACAGCGGGTAAGGGGTTATGTGCCTTCCCGTGTTTGGAACCTCCGGGTTTACATTCGGTCCGTACCGGGTTCTAGAAAAGTTCAATTAACGAACCTTACTGTGCTCGCTGGGTGGATATTTCAGCTGTAGAGTTCAGTACAGCAACGTTTATTGCTGGACACGTCAGTCGAGACTGTTCGACTGACGTGTTCAGCGATACATGTTTCTGTATTGTCATACTATTTATTTGTTTTCCTGGTTTTCCATCTGCACTTTGTCGCCAATAGACACATACTAAGGCTAGAATAAAAGCAAGGCCGTTAAGGCGGTGTTGTACACGTTACTCCTTAAAAGTAACGAGATACCGTTACTCGTTACTTGGCCTTAAAAGTAACTAAATACCGTTACTCGTTCCTTTTCTGAAAAAGTAACTAAATACGTTACTCGTTACCGAAAATAGTAACTAAATACAAGTAACTCTGTTACTTGTAACGCGTTACGTACATGTCTGCACATAACCAACCAATTTATTTTTACGCCGCACGGAATTTGCGCTGCACACACGCTGAATGCCACCTACCTCGGGACAACAGTGACCTGTAGTTAATTTCGCAAGCTGCGTGCAACACAGTGGACGCTACACGACTCTCAACCAACCGTCCAACGAGCGCGCCTAACCCAACGTGGCATTCTACGAGGCCGGCTGAGGAAAAGCGACAATAGGCGTTGGGGCCTCGGAAAACATTTCCGTCCCCCGTTGTGCAGGTGGCTTCGGCCCTGCTGCACAGCTTGTAGCAATGCACTATAAATTCCCCTTCGATCGCTGAGGTGTCGACGCCCCACAGGGTCTCTCGGGTAGCATGGACGTCGAGCTGACGTTCAACTTTCTCACGAACAACGTCCGAGCCAGTCAGTCGCGTAAACAGATCGGGAAAACTTAACAAGTTTATTTCGTAGCGAAATATCTGATCGAAGACGACCGTCCCTCGAACGGTCGGGGTTTTGTTGACACCCGAGGGAGAGGAGGATTCCGTGGGAGGAGCTTCCTTGAAGCGACCGACGACGATCGGAGCTGGAAAACCCTGAGCTTGAAACAGACCCAATAATTTTAACGCGTTAGCGTTAAGGAGCTCGTGAAACGCTCAAAAGAAGAAAAACGAAAACGAGTGTAAAACTGAGTACATGTAGAAATTTGACCCGAAAAATCGAATTTCGGCATGTTTCCACAAAAAAAAAAAAACGATTTCTCCCCGATTATCAGCTTAAGAGATAGCACCCGATTTTACCCCCCGAATTTAAGAAAATATAAAACCCGAAAACGAACAACCCTAAATATAAACCTGAATTTGTATCACTTTTTTTTTTTGCACATTACCTTCGGTGAAGAGCTGATTTACCATAATCCTAACTCAAGAGTCAAGATCGGGATCGTCTTTGGGCGTACAAATGTTTTTGTTTATTTGTTTATTAATTTATTCATACTTTTAGAGTCTTCAACAACCGGGCAAAAGGCAGATATACTCTACCTGACGTGGCCCTCTTACCGGTTCACTATTGCTCAGAAAAAACAGGAAAAGCAGTAATCATTGAGATAACAATCAATAATCAAGGGTGAATAACAAAAACGAACGATGCACAATTTGATACAGTATATAGTAACAACATTGATAAAGTGCCCGAATATTCATGGCAGAAAAGAAGACTTTTAATCGATAGATTTATAAAGGATATATAAAACTGTGGATATATTAATTGCACAAAGTAAACGTTGATTTTTTTATTGCTTTTTTTGCACATAGCAGAAGGTTTTTTTCATAACATTTTTATACCCGTTGTTAGACCCAGAGTTTTGAATCATTTATCAAATATTTGGATGTTTGTTTAGTATGTCTTGTAATAAATACGACAATTGCTGTGTCCCGTAATTTGTCCTCAGCAAAGGTATTTTAAATGTATCACGACGAAGATAGCAGTAGGTGTTTGTAGAAAGGCATGGGTAAAAGAAGTGCCTTTAAACTGACAGCGCGGCTAAAAGTTATTTATATCGACACTGGTAACCTTTGATCCCACAGAATTAAAAAACAAAAAGATGCGGAAACGATTACATAGGTCAAACTCTTGAGTTATAAACCTTTCTAGCAAAAGTTCCAATCCCTATCAACAGCTCGAATTTTCAAGAGGGACAGTGACCACTTTCGAAAGCGTCCAATTCACTCCCCCCCCCCCCCCCCCCTCCGCCCCCATCCAACACGACCAACACCCTCCCTTTGTCCTTACGAGAAGGTGAATAACCAGCTTTCTTTGTTCACATCACAAGATGCACTTTTTTTTTGGTTCTCTCGATTACAATGCCAGTCACCCCCCGTAATAACTGCACTTTTAAGCTGTGAACACTAACAATATTGAAGCCCTTCAGGGATTGAATGAATACAATCACTTTCACCTCTAACTTCCCGAAAATCTTTTTCGAGTGGACCTAGAGTGTGACCTTGCACGATTATCTCCCAATCACGGAACATCCTTGTCCCGATTGAGGTCAGTAACCGGGAGTTGTAAAGCAGAAACTTTGTCCATCCGACGGTCAGACCCAGGACCGCAGCTAAGTGTACGTTACGACGATCGTCTCGTCTGCTTAATTCTGCTTTATTGCTGGTCATGAATCCGAACGCCTGCCGAACTGGTTAGTTGAACATCTTAGTTTTTTTTTTCTTTGTATGCTGGGTTTATGCCTTTTATGCAAAAATTATGTATGTATATATATATATATACATACATAATTTTTTACACTAATTATCACTTATCACTATATATATATATATATATATATATATATAGTGATAAGTGATAATTGCCGTAAACCCAGCCTGGGTTTACGCCAATTATCACTCAAAAATTCTTAGCGTGCTTATAATTACATGGAGAGAATATGTGACTGCTGTTTTTGCATGCTTACCTTAGGCACAATAAGTTTGTTGGATAAGATACAAGTCATGTGTTTGCTTTATTGGCAGTGATAAACAACTATATACGGCTAAGAACTGTTCCTTATGTGTTGACCAACTTGCAAAGATCTTACACTGCATTGTTTTGCTTACGTGTGACAACCCTGCGGAGTGACCAAGTGATCAAACTGTTGAGCGTCGTCGAATCTCCCTCCACATGTGCAAACATAAACGGAGCCTACTGTGTAAATCGGTGTAAAAGGACACTGGATTGTCCGGTACTTTGTCGCGTTCAGTTCAAATTCATCTTCAAATAAAAACCTGTCCCTTTTATTTTGTTTGTACTGCAAGTTAAAATGGCATGTAAATCTTAAATACTTCCGTGATTAAGTAGCTTCCTTGCTCTAGACAGTAATATTGCAGTTAATCTCTACTAATCGTTGGCGCCTGCGCTATTTCAGCTTTCCGCTGCGAGATGGGCAAGGTTCACTGCAACCACTGCAGGAGCAGGTGGTGGTGCAGAAACACTCCAGTGCTGGTTCCCTTCTTCGTCCGGCCAGGCGTGACAGGGCTTCTTCATCAACAGTGTTGCAGGTTCGGGGCACGAAGTGGCGTTCAGCTTGCCGGTCCGTTTGGAGCAGCTGCAGGGAGTTCAACAAGCCGGCTCGCCTCCGAGGTCAAAGGATCTCCAGCGCGAGGCACCAGCCCCGCAGGCTCAAGTAAGGCTCATGCTTGAGGAATCAAGTCAAGAACACGCACTGCCTCTTTGGCTGTCTTGGGCGCATCCATTTAACACGCCTGCCTTGGCCCACATTGCTTGGTATTCACTTTCACAAATGGGGCACTTGGAACGCATATAGCCCGCCTTATCACGCATCAACAAGTAACCGTTAATTAGCTAGGTATTTGTAAAAATTACGTGTGGATGGAATGGAAAAAAAGTATGCTTCTCTTTCAAGCCACGTTGTTTCACTAATGTGGAGATGCAGCGATGTGAACACGGCAATTTGTTTCGTTCCAGCAGCCACCTCTCCCTCGTGATGCAGTTGATCTTTCAACTCACCGTTTTCCCAACTCAATTCATGTCTTTCCACAGCTCTATTACGCTTCTAAAGGGCAAAACGCACCTGACTCACAAAACGTCAGCTGTTTCAGATATGTCATCTGGCTTCTCTTTGATAAGCTGCGCAGCCGATCTTGTTGCTCACGTCACGCCAAGGCTGTGGTGCTTTCTATACAAATGGTAGCTTGGTTATTCGGAAAGCCGGCTGCTGCGCATGCGCAGCCTCTATAACTTATGTTTGTTTTATACATCGTGGAAGTTTAAAGCCTCTCTTACCTGGTGTGGCAGGTCGGGCAAGACACCACAGCTGAATGTCCAGATCCCGACTGCCCGGAGGACGCCGATAGCCCACTTGTCACCACCGGTGACCAGGCGGCCACTGTTGCCAATATCTGCACTTCACATCGCCGTAAGCGAAGTCCGCCCCAGGAGTGCACGTGGGTCAGCGTGCCGGTCAAGCGCACGCATGCCATGATGGAAGGGATTTGACCAATATAGATTTCCGGGGACACTTCTTCGCTGAACAAGTGGACAAGCGTCCCTGAAGTCCCCACGACGGTATTCACCAATCTTGCGTGGCCAACTGTTCGTGCACAAGTACAGCTCTTTCATTTGGCTGTAAAAATGCGGAGAGGTCGCATAATAAACTTTCTGAAGTCATGTAAAATTGTGTTGGGTGTATGTTTATTCAGCGGGAAGGTAAAAAGCCACCATTAGGTGTCTGATGGCCCCGCTGTAATTTTTGCCAGTGCCGTACCAACACTTTTAATCTGCAGCCGGATATTAGGCCGGTTATAGCCTTGACAGATTAGGTCCAACTTGTCCCGGGTATGACCTGCCTTTTATCCGTCCGGTTACAACTGCACCACTATGTATACGGGCCTTTATATCCGGCCGCTGTCTACGACCCTCTTGGTTCAACACGTCACGGCTACATCCACGAATTTTCCAGGTGGCCCCTCTTAAACGGCCCTTCTAGCTCCCTAAAGATGCCCGTACACCCACTTTTCAGTAGTGCGCTCTATGAGGCAATCATTGCTGTCTACAAAAAGGGTTCGGCTATTGACAAGGTCGAAAATGTTCCGACTTAAAAATGAAGCCAGCGATGAGGCACGGAGAGTGGCGTTACAATACAATACATTTGTCTTAAATAAAACTTAGAATAAATTGAGGCGGGATTCGAATCTAGGACCCCTCGGTTGCGAGCCAGACAAAACTACTGACTAGGCCACGGAAGGTACTTTTCTTTTTCTTTATTGTTAGGCTACGCAAAACACACTTTTTTCCTCTGTTTCCTCCATTCCTGTATCGAATGGGAAATAAACGTTACTATTATTATTATTAAGCGCAAAGTGGAGCCTTCATGAAGATCATGGCGGCACATCGCAGCACTGAGCTAGATTTCAGACACTTGTTCTTCCCAGAAGTGGCGCGGGGCACGTGTCTCGAGAATTTCCACAAAAAATAAATGACGCCCCTTTTCCCAGGATGGAGGGGTTTTAGACGCAACTGCCGATCGTCAGGATTCAAAAGTGCGACTTCTTCATTATTAGTTTTGTCGTTAGGAAGCTCATGCAAAAAATCTTTGCTTTGTCGCGAACTGTTTAAACATTTCTGGAGGACGGAAAAGCGTTTCTTGTGATTTCAGATAAAGCTTAATATCAATGTCTTAAAAGCAAACATGCTTTTAAGCCACAAGATTGGCAAGTTTCGTTACTCTGAAGCGTAGATTATTTAGTGACACCAGCCAAAGCTTTTGGCTCCAGTGCTCTCGCGCATCTGAAGCGCGGCTCAAATCTGTACTCGTGCACTCTTGCACTCTTCGCGTTTCTGAAATGACATCGAGAGCAAGCTGGACTGGAGCCCTGGGTCACTCTGCTCGGATCCATTGATCCGAGCAGAGGGCGTCTGCCGTTGATCGCTGTGTCGGTTTTGAAAGGGAAAGGGAGGCGCGCGTCGTTGAGGCATTGCGCGTTGTCACGGCATCACTGCGTCATACATGCATCGTCTCAGAGAGTTGTCTCAGACAATCCTGTGAACAACTTGGTCTTCTTCAACGTTACGTTATGAGACTAGAATGGCACCCACTCACTAACTAAGCCCGAGCCCGACACGGAGCGTCCTTCGACGCATTGGCTGGACACGACTTCCAGCCGAAAGTTGACGCTGCGCTCGTGTCCAGTTTGTGTCTGCGCTTGATATCATTGTGATGACAAGAAAATTAGAATGCACAGACTTTGATTGTTTTAGGTGCATTCCAAGAAAAAAGATGGTCTCAAAGGACTAACGGCAGCATTTGGTCCACAGAACTCCTATTTGCTCACCGGAGGGACCATCTGGTTCGAGCTAGGTACCGTGTGCAAATGCTGAGGACTAACTGCACTCGACCGGGACTAACCAAAAGGCGCGCGGGAGCCAAAACAGCCATTAGTCCTCCTAATACAGGGTGCATCGGTCCCACAACCTACTGTAATCCTGACCTGCACATAGAAGAGTGTGCCAGCGCGCACCTTGTAGTGCAGGCCGTGGCCGCAGCGTTTCGACACGCTATGACTTCGTGGCGCTGCGCAAAGGTCTTTTCGTTTCCTATGGTGTCCGCATATCAATCGAAGGCGCTGAGGCGTTATCTGGTCGCGACATGCTGTCCACGTGGCGATATCATCGCTGGATGCTCACGTCGTCGCGCACAAACTACTGCGGACGTGAAGCTAATACCGTTAACACTTTGCGGTGCAATCTTGGGCACGTAAAATACCATAACAAAGAGCAGGATAATCGTTGCGAGAGGTAGGCGCCTGGTTGCTAGATCGACACTGCCATATTGAAAATATTCGTTCGAAGAAAAGCGAGATGGGCTCGTAAAATCGTGACGTCAGAAAAACGCTTGGACCCGATTGGTTCGCGTAGGAACACCTTTTTGTGGGGCATTTGCCGGTTTTTCGCCATTTTCGGCACTCGGCGCATCCCAGATCTAAAGCCCCTTCATGTTTCAAGAGTAGCGCAAGGTGCGTCGATGCACGAGGCACGTGCAACCCTTGGGAAGATCATGGCGGCACAGCGTAGCACTGAGTTATACTTCGTCATGACTTCGTCACACCTTAGTACGGACTATTGATAGCCGCGCGTGCTAAAACCGCGAGCTAGTTGCTTCGAATGAAGCCTCGGTGGCTGCACGAGCGCTGGCGCAGCGAGTGCTCCGGACAAGACAGTCAAGGCTAGCCGCTCGTGCTAGAACAGCATTCGCGGTTAGTCCATGCTAAGGTGAGACCACGGGTAAGACAAAGTATAGATTTCAGACGCCATGAATTTTCCAGAAGGGGCGCGCGGCACGTGCCTCGAGCATTTCTACAACAATGAATGGCGCCACTTTTTCCAGTATAGAGGGGCTTTACCCCAGATCTAGAGTGCCTTCATACACACGCGCGCTTTTGCTTGAGTGGTGACATCTCAGCCATTTTGACGCCCAATTGTTTTTTTATGCATTTTGAAGTACGCGCAATCCGGTGTCAATCAGCTCGAGCGTGTAGCTTTGGCTAATGGAGAGACGCCATTTTAGCGCCCAAGTCACGGACCGAGTGCGCGAGAGCGTCACGCGCTGAACCTTCAGTGCAACAATGGATGTCTTCACCCTGAGACAGACAGACATGTAGGAACCCTACCCAGATCCAGACGCGTACGCCCCTATTGGAGTGCTGTGGCTACCGGTGACGCGCCGCTGTTTGCGAGCACGCTCCGATTGGTCTACTGTAGATGCCGGCGTCGCGCCGCCGCGACTAACTAGATCGGCGGCGACGCTCCGCCATTTTTGGCTCAAGTGTGTCCCAGCAACTACCAGATTGGCCGTACTTACGTATAAAATCCATCCAGCTCTTTAGTTGCTAATCATTACAGGCTCGCATCTTAAGGCTGAACTCAGTGGAGCAAAGAGTCACAGCGAAATTCGCGCTGCAAAAATCTATCACAGCACGCCGGTGCGTATTCGTCGGAAACTAAATTCGATGCGACAAACAAGCGATGAACGCAATCAATGTCAATACATGATGTCAAGGCGTGAGTTGCGTGAGCGACTTCATCTGCACACAAATGACGCACTTGCAAATGCTGACAACTCGAGTGCAAACCAACGCACAAGAACGTCAGCAAATAGGGTGTTCTCAAGTGTTCACGTAGCTGGAACCACGTTCACCTTTGAACGTGATTCAAACAACGGAGCCAGTCGGAAATCGGAGCCATTTTATTGTACTATATTACTCGTGCTCCACACCGGTCGTTGGCCCCTGCCGGTAGTGGCGGACGTCGGGCGAACAAAATCTAGCTCGCCGAGATCAGCGGCCAAGAGCCCCAGAGTCGTGTATATTCAGAGAGTTTGGCCTTCTTAAGGATATTTTGACAGCCTGGCAACCACAGCGGCCTAGTCTGACAATCGGGAAATGACTGCTTCCGTCCGCCATTGCGAGGCTCTGACTCATAGGAACTCTATGCGATTACTCAGGGATAAACAAGACAAAGAAGTAACGCCATTTTGTGTTATCGCGAAATACCCAGGCTCTAGCGGGCAACAAGCTCCGCCCATTGGCTAAACTCTCTCAGTATAAACGGCCCTGAAGAGCCCGTGGCCTGAGCCCACGGTAGCGCCCGACCTCCGTGCGCAGTTGAGAACTTGCAACTGGTTTGTTCCGGAAAAATTCTGCTCCATCTATGAGGAAAAGGCTACAAATAAATCGCGTGTGAAACTCCTTTAATACTTTACAATTTAATACGGAATTTTCGCTGCGCTTTCCAGGTTACTTCTACCGTATTGGCAGGGCCACACTAAAAGTTACCTTAGCATAGGTCCTTTTTCGATCGGTAAATCATCCCACGTCTTATGAGGATATGAATTAAAGTTACTGGATTCTTGGAAGAATAGCGCCAAGCTCCCAGTATGGTCGCTATTTTGGTCGCATGGAACGAGCAGCTTCTCTTGACCTCCATTCTTGGTGAGCCGATTTAAATTTTCGGTAATAAGGGAAAAATAAACGTAGCGAAGATTTAGATGACCGTAGTTGTACAATCTAGAAGAAGTGCTTGTTTAAAATTTTCTTCTCTAAAAAAACAGAAGGATTGGCAAGCTTTAAAACTTTCTTGCCTAAATGTTTGCACAACACACTCTACTCTGCATAAACTCAGATTTGCACCAATATTTATGGTTAACAAACCAAGGTTTCGGTAGCAGCCGAAGACAAAATTAAGAGCGTTAATCACGAAGCGGCGGTTGACTCAAATTCACTTAAGTTTAGCAGTAAACACGGTTAGTTTTAGGCAGTTTGCAATGCCCAAAGGAAGTGTATGTGTGTATGTATGTGGATATGTTAAGAGGGGGAAGCTAGTGAACCTGATCACGATCAACAATACACCCACCTTCTTAAACAAGATAATGACCCGCCCTGCACGCAACGTTATCTTCATAGTTCGAGGGCAGGGCCTTCCTTTGTCATCTTTGTGACCTTGAATAAACTGAAGCCGAGTGAACTCTCACCGTGTACCCTTTCCCCTCACTGACCCCCTTCTTGACCTCCACTAAGAGAGGAGGGCTTAAGGTGGCAAGCCAATGGCCATATGCAAATGCCTCCTCTCATTTGATTGGGGGAAATTCCGATCACTACTTGCACCTCGTCCTTCTTAAGCGGTTGCTATATAAGCGGACGTCACAGTTCTCCCTCATCAAAAGAAGGTCGGTGCCGGTCGTTCCTCATTTTTCCCCGTCATCAAGTGAGAAGATGGACTACGGAGGTGAGATTTCTGAAATATCTGTGTGTTCGCTTGAGATTTAGCGTTTGTGGTTCAGGGGATATTATTTCGATGCTTTAAGTAGCCGTATATATTATGTGCCTAGTACGAGAGTCTTGCGTCTTTATGTTCGATGCGAGATGTTGATCTCACGAACGTTTATAGGGCAGTTCGAAATACATTTTGCTATTTATCACATTATGATAATGTGTCATCTCTAGGACAAGAGAATTCGAAGAGATTGTTAGAAACGTTTGTGGAACAGGAGCAGCTAACTCTTCGGTCGAAACCTAAAATGAATGTATTTCAAGGCTCTTAATGTTTCCGGTGGGGCTTTTCTTTGTTCCTTTGTACACCGTATTTACTGCTTCATTATTTTACGATTTTAAACATTAGTTACAGTTTTAGTTTCGTTAGTTATTATCTCACCCTCTCCCTATTTGCACCACGCAGGCCAGCACGGACGCCCGGATGTCTGCAACTTGACCTGGGTTTACGCGGCTCCAATAATGGCCGTCACTTCCTTGGCGCCCGGTCCGTACCTGATTGAAGACTTGAGCGTGCCTCTTCCAGCGGCTTTTGTTGAGGTGAGAATCTTGTCTCCAGGCGTAGTTCTTTTTTTTTCGGCCATGAATTGTTCTGCGTTTGGCTTTAAAGAAGCATGTTTGGTAATCACAGTGCGTTTGCGCTGTTTTTTTTCATTCTGATGCATCACCAACTCGCCAAGATTTCTACTTATCTATTGATGATCACACATTTCTCTCAAAATTTGTTCAACACGTTTTTCGACGCATTTCCGGCCTGACAAAAATATTATGCTCGGCAGAAAGGGTTTTTGCCTGGGTATTCCAAAAATCTGTTTAAATTTGCTCGAAATGCCATTTGAGCATCTGAGATTGACAAGGGAGTTCGGTAGAGAAACTTCAACGCAACAAAGATCTATATCTTCAGACACATCGATGACACTAGCTGTCTCTGGTCTCCCAAGGGCGCCTTCTCTTCTCGGGGGCATGTGGTGCTCAATTTTCCTGACGATCTTCTTTCTCCTGTTAGGTGGCATCGGATACTTCGGCTCGGCCTCAGCAGGTGGTGGGTGCGGACACATCGTCTGGGCTGAGTTCTGTCGACGTACCGAGCGGGCCCAGAGCCGATATGCCTTCCCAAGGCCGTGGTTTTCGTGCACTTCGACTCAAGTACCGCCGCCGATACTCTCATTACAAGCGCGTTCCTCCCACGAGGCACCGACAGCCCTAGGAGGTGTAGCGCGATCGCTATTTTATGGACGTTTCGTACAAACTCCATCTTTCTCCGTCTTCGAGTTATAGTCAATAAATGTTACTAACAGTGGCCTTGAGCATTGTGTTTCCCTGAAATGATTCGTGTTTTACTTTTCACGATTTGTTTCTCGGTTAGCTTACGGTGAGAACGATTGGGCAGGGCGGTACAAGGACTGCACCATGAATCGTCCAATTTTCCTTGGATACTTTTCAATGTTGAAGCCTCGCGTAGTTGGCCGAGTTAAAGCCGAGGCTTTGTGAGAAAGATGTGCGATTCTAGAATACCTAAGTTTGTGAAGTAGGGTATTTTGCTCCGTTGTTGACAAGGGTGCTGGTTTATGAGCCCAGTTGCAATTGGCCCTCTTCGGACACTTTGGGTGTTCCACATTTCAGCAGTGCTGGCTTCTTTGTCCTTAATCACAGATATCACGTCTTATCTAGAACCGGTGGTGTAAGAAGGTGTCATTCCCGGAACTCCCGCGCAGAAATGGTAACCCTATTATAGACATTCACAGCAGTAGGGGACCCCGGAATGTTTTTCAGATATAGCCCGAGGGCAGTGAGCCGGAGTTCAACAGGCCACTAAATAAAGTATCTTAGCATTATGTTTTTACCTCGGTGATCTACGTTGAAAGAGTGCATACGAGTGAGGGGCAGTATACCAGCGTAGATCACCTCGGTGATCTACGCTGGTACTGCAATGCTTTTGAGGCTTCTCCTAATATTTCGTTGCAAGACGGCGAAGCTCGACGCGCGCTTTGATGCGAAACAAGTGAAGGCAACAGAGCCTCTGATGGTACCCCATTACAGAAAAACATTACAAGGATGACTTGTTCCTTTCGCCTTGGGTGTTTCATTACAATTATTACATAGAATCGTCAAACGAGTATCGTAAAGAGACATAAAATTTGAGAATAGATTGGCGTCAGTTTTGTTTCCTTGAATACTTTTTTTATATATATAGTACAGGCTTTTTCATTGCATCTTCGACGCAAATTGTACTCCATCCACACGGTAAGTCTCAAGATAGCATTAAACGCAGGTACAACACACCAGCCCGTGTCGTTCTTGGATTGCTAGCACACGTCACACGCGGAGCACCGCGAATCGATTCGTCGCCGAACGCACAAAGCCGCATCGCACCGCTCGTTCATGATACGAAAGTACATGGTGTTGCTGCAGACATGTAGGACAGAATTATTCGCGAACATACCTCAATCATCTCTGAAGCAGATTTGCCTCTTACGTATGTATGTTTCGACCATGGATGCAGACGAGTTCTTCTATTGTAAATGTGGCAGGACCACGTCATTCAAGAAAGAAACAGGCCTCAGACGGTGCCTTTAGACTGCTTTCCGTTATGCATTAGCAGTTAGACCACGGCTCTAAAGGTGCCCCATTTAAAGGTACCTTCATGATCGGGGGATTTAATAGTAAAACTAGATTCCGTGGTGCGAAAAAAACGACGAATTGTGTTGCTGGCGTTGCTCCGCGTGTGGCGTCACAACAGTATAGCTGTTTTGCCACGTGTAACTCGAACATATCACCGAGGCGAAGTATACGCCAGTTTTTCAGCGCATGTTCTCTCGATGGTGTTCGGCATTTCGGGGCTGCATCGGGCGAATCCGACTTTCTATATTCGCTTTAATTAGGTTCAAATGAGCCATTCGGTAGGCTTTTGATGGGGTACCAGGTTCGCGAATGAATAAAGAGCGTTGAGTAATGTAGCGCTTGAATGCGACAAAAGAAATAGAGCTCTCAAGAACGAATAAAGAAGTGCATTGTTGACTATTATTGACGTGCGAGCTTCTTCCGGGCGGGACAGACACTGTTACGTTTTGTGCTTGAAGGGGCACTGACACATCAAAATCTTTTCCTTTTTTATTTGAAACGATTGAAAATCATGCCCGGACATTACCGTCAAAATTCGAAACTTAAAAATTCAGTACTTGTAAAATAAAAAAAAATAATAATTAACTTTTGAATTTGAAGTTTCCGCGCGATCCGCTCCAGCGCGGTGACGTCAAATATTGTGGAGTCCTGCGAGTCGACTTTCTTTCACGCCTCCGCTCCGCTCAAACCGCCGTTGCCACCGCGACCCAAAGCGAGGAGGTGAGGAGCGAAGGGAAGGGCGCCGGCTTACCGGGAAAAACCGGTTTGGTTTCTTCCATGCTTGCCGTGCCGCCTGCCTATCCCTGCGAGCAGACGACGCTGACGTCTGAAAGGCTGCCCCTGCGGAGTAACAACCGCAACTACTATACACAGGCTCCAAACCCAGTTGTTTTGACCGTTTGACGATTTCCTTTTCCAAATCTGAAAGGTCGTCGGGCACCAAAAAAATATCACTTCGTCCGATTCCCCGGCTCACCGATCATCCTCTGCTGTGTGCGTCGAGCGCCGCCATGTTTTCCGAGGAGGAGACAAATCCAGGAGGCGACATCACACCGGACTCTGATTTTTAGTATTTAAAAAAAAGGGCCGTAGTGCATTCGCAATTGCGTTAAAAAAACATGTTTTACGATTGCCTTTATTAAATGTTATAGAAATGTCGCCTACAAAGCTTCTAAATTTCATGATTTTTGACGTCACAAATCAAAAAAAGCGAGGAGGTGAAAAGCGGGAGAGAAAAACGCGCAAAATAAAAATGCGCGCGCGCGCGTGGAAAATTGTTTTTCACGATGCGGTATTTTTTTGCGTGTCCATGACTACAACTTGCAACATTTTATACAATAAAGAAATACGACCTTTGGGGTGTCAGTGCCCCCTTTGAGTTTAGATTGTGACTAGTGTTCATAGTGATGAAAGAAGGTGCGAGTTTGGGGTGTTACATTCCATCGCGGTATTGCGTAATGGGGTTTAAACATATACTTCGTAAGCCAATAGTACGTAAAAAAAGAACCATGATTGCAGTAACGCAATTTTTACTACTTTCAAGATAAAAATGAAATTCGTAAAAACAAAACGAAAGGGTGCAATATTTTTCGCAATATAGACCCTTTTCAAAATCCCATTAACCAACGCAGCTGCACTCGTTCTCGATCCCACTGTGCCGAGTTCACGCCAAACTCTGAGGGCATCTTGAGTCCAGTAGATGCACATGAGCGCCGATGCACGGCAGCTTTATTCAGCGCTCGAAATGGGAGAGGGAACGTGTGCCTGTACCCTCCACTGTATTGCCAAGAAAAATTGTCGCCGAGTATAGATGGCGTACCCTTTTCCTAAAAAAAGGTTGATTGTTTCTGGGAGGTGATTATTAAAACAACACGTGTATCCATAAACTCATTTGAAAAAAAAAAAGAAGAAAAGTGTTTAAGATTCTCATTTATTTCTTCAGTTATAAGAAACCGGAACAGTCTAGATAGGCACTTTTTTTGGTTACGCAAGGGCTGAATAGTTTACTGGTGCAGTTGAAAACCAATTACTTGGTCCACTTAGGAAATAATATGATTCCTCTTTCAAGATAGACGCTATATTTTAGTTTTTCGCTCTGGGGATATTTTCCTCACATTGTATAATTTTTGTCCCAATACGTAAAAATAAACCCAATAAACATTGGCAGTAATACTTTGGCATGGAGGTCTACTTTGTTACTCTTTCGTCAGAACGTCCCAAAACTAACGTAAACATAATTGTTTTGCGGTAAAAGAGTAAAATAAATTGGTAAAAGTTACTTGCTCCTGTGTCTAGCGTAAAGCACGAGAGCGGGTGCGCTTATCATCCAGCATAAATAAAGCGTGTTTATGAAGGTATTCTACTCCGGCAAAGTTGACATTTCCACGTGAAAAATTCGCGGCGGAGAAAAGCTCACCGGAGAAAAGCTCACCGCGAAACCGGCAGATGCGGAGAAAAAGCTCACCGATTTCTTTAACTTAGCGGATTCTGCGCCAAACGTGGCAATTTAACACAATTCGCATTCGTTACTTCGTTAAAAATATATTCTCTTTTTTGTAATATTCTTCAAGCTCATTGTGCATATTTACTAATTCCTCAGAAATTACAAATCAACCATTTTGTATATTATTGAAGCCGCAAGTATAAAATCTGAACATCGTACACCGGTAAAAAAGACAACAATTTATCGACAGCTGACAGTGCGCCGTCGGTCGCTCTGTCAGATAGAGAGGTTTGTTTTTTGCGAGCTAATATGAATAGCGGTGTGTGAATAGTTTCAGCTCCAAATATTGTGTAATGCCTAACAGATAAGTAGGTTTTTCTTGATGTAATTAGTGTCGGCTACGTTGTTTTATTCCTGTTAATTTGACTAACAAACCTTTAGTTGCGAGAATAGCTTCGTCCCGTCGGGTTTGTTGTCTTCACTCCGTCGTCGTCATTTGAGCGGTTTTCATCACGTATAACACTCATCCAACTCACTTTATTCGCTACCTTTAAGAAGTCTACTTATATAGGTCACGAGTAACAACGGTGCCAGTTTGCAGCTCTGAAGATCATGGTGGCTCACCGTTGAAGGGCACTATCACAAAAAGGCACCGTGTGGAAACACCAACACGACCGGCTAGAAAACGTGCATGTTCGTGGAAGAAAGAAGCATTGATATCCTACTTACTGTTTAATGCTGTTTTCAGAGGTTAACAAAAGCTTCAAAGAAAATTTTAGGCACCGCATTGCTGCGCATGCACTTTCGGATTTTCGGCATTTACAGTTTTGATTTTTAGGTTTCAGGTAGATATTATTAAGTTTTCGAACATTTCCCTGTTCTTCAAGTTCATAAAGTTTTCAGTTAGGCTTTCGTTGCCTAGAAGTAAGCCACAGAAAACACTCGCCCGCAATTATTAATTTGGGAGCAATATACCCAATAATCTTAACAAATATTACGAAAAAGGACATTTTCTTTTTTACAAAGCTGACGAATTTTAATGATATGAACTTGATATATGTTACGCATGATCCAACAGCCTCCATATAAAAAGAAGAAAAAAAAATCGGTGAGCTTGTTTCTGCATACGTTCAATGGCCTGTGAGCTTTCCTCCGCATCCGCCGGTTTTGCGGTGAGCTTATCTCCAGTGAGCTTTCCTCCGGGAATCGAAAAAAATTATGATGGAAAGTCAATCTACAAAATGATCGGAAGTGATGCGACATAACGCCCACTCCTTTCATGAAGTGTCAGGTATGCTCATGATTGTTTCACCAATAAATGTAAAGCACCCCTGTAATTATTTGTTTGGATTCAACGTGTTCAGTAAAGTATAAATAGGGTTGTTCGTTTTCAGGTAAAACCCGATTTTACCCGATTTTTACACCCCGAACATGTTTCAGGAGAATCGGGTTAAACCCGATTTCTCCCCGAATTCCAAAACCACATAACCAACCAATTTATTTTACGCCGCACGGAATTTGCGGTGCACACACGCTGACTACCCTACCTCGGGACAACAGTGACCTATAGTTAATTTCGCAAGCTGCGTGCAGCACAGTGGACGCTACACGACTCTCAACCAACCGTCCAACGAGCGCGCCTAACTCAACGTGGCATTCTACGGAGGCCGGCTGAGGAAAAGCGACAATAGGCGTTGGGGCCTCGGAGAAACATTTCCGTCCCCCCGCTGTGCAGGTGGCTTCGGCCCTGCTGCACGCAGCTTGTGAAATGCACTATAAATTCCCCTTCGATCGCTGAGGTGTCGACGCCCCACAGGGTCTCTCGGGTAGCATGGACGTCGAGCTGACGTTCAACTTTTCTCACGAACAACGTCCGAGCCAGTCAGTCGCGTAAACAGATCGGGAAAACTTAACAAGTTTATTTCATAGCGAAATATCTGATCGAAGACGACCGTCCCTCGAACGGTCGGGGTTTTTGTTGACACCCGAGGGAGAGGAGGATTCCGTGGGAGGTGCTTCCCTTGAAGCGACCGACGACGATCGGAGCTGGAAAACCCTGAGCTTGAAACAGATCCTATGATTTTAACGCGTTAGCGTTAAGGAGCTCGTGAAACGCTCAAAAAAAGAAAAACGAAAACGAGTGTAAAACTGAGTACATGTAGAAATTTGACCCGAAAAATCCCGAATTTCGGCATGTTTCCACAAAAAACCGATTTCTCCCCGATTATCAGCTTGAGAAATAGCACCCGATTTTTACCCCCGAATTTAAGAAAATATAAAACCCGAAAACGAACAACCCTAAGTATAAACCTGAATTTGTATCACTTTTTTTTTTTACATTACCTTCGGTGAAGAGCTGCTTTACCATAATCCTAACTCAAGAGTCAAGATCGGGATCGTCTTTGGGCGTACAAATGTTTTTGTTTATTTGTTTATTAATTTATTCATACTGTTACAGTCTTCGACAACCGGGCAAAAGGCAGATATACTCTACCTGACGTGGCCCTCTTACCGGTTCACTATTGCTCAGAAAACAGGAAAAGCAGTAATCATTGAGATAACAATCAATAATCAAGGGTGAATAACAAAAACGAACGATGCACAATTTGATACAGTATAGTAACAACATTGATAAAGTGCCGGAATATTCATGGCAGAAAAGAAGACTTTTAATCGATAGATTTATAAAGGATATATAAAACTGTGGATATATTAATTGCACACAGTAGACGTTGATTTTTTTATTCTTTTTTTTTTGCACATAGCAGAAGGTTTTTTTATAACATTTTTATACCCGTTGTTAGACCCAGAGTTTTGAATCATTTATCAAATATTTGGATGTTTGTTTAGTATGTCTTGTAATAAATATGACAATTGCTGTGTCCCGTAATTTGTCCTCAGCAAAGGTATTTTAAATGTATCACGACGAAGATTGCAGTAGGTGTTTGTAGAAAGGCATGTGTAAAAGAAGTGCCTTTAAACTGACAGCGCGGCTAAAAGTTATTTATATCGACACTGGTAACCTTTGATCCCACAGAATTAAAAAACAAAAAGATGCGGAAACGATGATATAGGTCAAACTCTTGAGTTATAAACCTTTCTAGCAAAAGTTCCACTCCCTATCAACAGCTCGAATTTTCAAGAGGGACAGTGACCACTTTCGAAAGCGTCCAATTCACTCCCCCCCTCCCCCCCCCCATCCAACACGACCAACACCCTCCCTTTGTCCTTACGAGAAGGTGAATAACCAGCTTTCTTTGTTCACATCACAAGATGCACTTTTTTTTGGTTCTCTCGATTACAATGCCAGTCACCCCCCGTAATAACTGCCCTTTTTAGCTGTGAACACCAACAATATTGAAGCCCTTCAGGGATTGAATGAATACAATCACTTTCACCTCTAACTTCCCGAAACATCTTTTTCAAGTGGACCTAGAGTGTGACCTTGCACAATTATCTCCCAATCACGGAACATCCTTGTCCCGATTGAGGTCAGTAACCGGGAGTTGTAAAGAAGCAGAAACTTTGTCCATCCGACGGTCAGACCCAGGACCGCAGCTAAGTGTACGTTACGACCATCGTCTCGTCTGCTTAATTCTGCTTTATTGCTGGTCATGAATCCGAACGCCTGCCGAACCGGTTAGTTGAACATCTTAGTTTTTTTTTTCTTTGTATGCTGGGTTTATGCCTTTTATGCAAAATTATGTATGTATATATATATATATATATATATATATATATATATATATATACATACATAATATTTTTTATGCCAATTATCACTTATCACATATATATATATATATATATAGTGATAAGTGATAATTGCCGTAAACCCAGCCTGGGTTTACGCCAATTATCACTCAAAATTCTTAGCGTGCTTATAATTACATGGAGAGAATATGTGACTGCTGTTTTTGCATGCTTACCTTAGGCACAATAAGTTTGTTGGATAAGATACAAGTCATGTGTTTGGTTTATTGGCAGTGATAAACAACTATATACGGCTAAGAACTGTTCCTTATGTGTTGACCAACTTGCAAAGATCTTACACTGCATTGTTTTGCTTACGTGTGACAACCCTGCGGAGTGACCAAGCGATCAAACTGTTGAGCGTCGTCGAATCTCCCTCCACGTGTGCAAACATAAACGGAGCCTACTGTGTAAATCGGTGTAAAAGGACACTGGATTGTCCGGTACTTTGTCGCGTTCAGTTCAAATTCATCTTCAAATAAAAACCTGTCCCTTTTATTTTGTTTGTACTGCAAGTTAAAATGGCATGTAAATCTTAAATACTTCCGTGATTAAGTAGCTTCCTTGCTCTAGACAGTAATATTGCAGTTAATCTCTACTAATCGTTGGCGCCTGCGCTATTTCAGCTTTCCGCTGCGAGATGGGCAAGGTTCACTGCAACCACTGCAGGAGCAGGTGGTGGTGCAGAAACACTCCAGTGCTGGTTCCCTTCTTCGTCCGGCCAGGCGTGACAGGGCTTCTTCATCAACAGTGTTGCAGGTTCGGGGCACGAAGTGGCGTTCAGCTTGCCGGTCCGTTTGGAGCGCTAGAGGGAGTTCAACAAGCCGGCTCGCCTCCGAGGTCAAAGGATCTCCAGCGCGAGGCACCAGCCCCGCAGGCTCAAGTAAGGCTCATGCTTGAGGAATCAAGTCAAGAACACGCACTGCCTCTTTGGCTGTCTTGGGCGCATCCATTTAACACGCCTGCCTTGGCCCACATTGCTGGGTATTCACTTTCACAAATGGGGCACTTGGAACGCATATAGCCCGCCTTATCACGCATCAACAAGTAACCGTTAATTAGCTAGGTATTTGTAAAAATTACGTGTGGATGGAATGGAAAAAAAGTATGCTTCTCTTTCAAGCCACGTTGTTTCACTAATGTGGAGATGCAGCGATGTGAACATGGCAATTTGTTTCGTTCCAGCAGCCACCTCTCCCCTCGTGATGCAGTTGATCTTTCAACTCACCGTTTTCCCAACTAATTCATGTCTTTCCACAGCTCTATTACGCTTCTAAAGGGCAAAACGCACCTGACTCACAAAACGTCAGCTGTTTCAGATATGTCATCTGGCTTCTCTTTGATAAGCTGCGCAGCCGATCTTGTTGCTCACGTCACGCCAAGGCTGTGGTGCTTTCTATACAAATGGTAGCTTGGTTATTCGAAAGCCGGCTGCTGCGCATGCGCAGCCTCTATAACTTATGTTTGTTTTATACATCGTGGAAGCTTAAAGCCTCTCTTACCTGGTGTGGCAGGTCGGGCAAGACACCACAGCTGAATGTCCAGATCCCGACTGCCCGGAGGACGCCGATAGCCCACCTGTCACCACCGGTGACCAGGCGGCCACTGTTGCCAATATCTGCACTTCACATCGCCGTAAGCGAAGTCCGCCCCAGGACTGCACGTGGGTCAGCGTGCCGGTCAAGCGCACGCATGCCATGATGGAAGGGATTTGACCAATATAGATTTCCGGGGACACTTCTTCGCTGAACAAGTGGACAAGCGTCCCTGAAGTCCCCACGACGGTATTCACCAATCTTGCGCGGCCAACTGTTCGTGCAGAAGTACAGCTCTTTCATTTGGCTGTAAAAATGCGGAGAGGTCGCATAATAAACTTTCTGAAGTCATGTAAAATTGTGTTGGGTGTATGTTTATTCAGCGGGAAGGTAAAAAGCCACCATTAGGTGTCTGATGGCCCCGCTGTAATTTTTGCCAGTGCCGTACCAACACTTTTAATCTGCAGCCGGATATTAGGCCGGTTATAGCCTTGACAGATTAGGTCCAACTTGTCCCGGGTATGACCTGCCTTTTATCCCTCCGGTTACAACTGCACCGCTATCTATACGGGCCTTTATATCCGGCCGCTGTCTACGACCCTCTTGGTTCAACTCGTCACGGCTACATCCGCGAATTTTCCAGGTGGCCCCTTTTTAAACGGCCCTTCTAGCTCCCTAAAGATGCCCGTGCACCCACTTTTCAGTAGTGCGCTCTATGAGGCAATCATTGCTGTCTACAAAAAGGGTTCGGCTATTGACAAGGCTCGAAAATGTTCCGACTTCAAAATGAAGCCAGCGATGAGGCACGGAGAGTGGCGTTACAATAGAATACATTTGTCTTAAATAAAAGTTAGAATAAATTGAGGCGGGATTCGAATCTAGGACCCCTCGGTTGCGAGCCAGACAAAACTACTGACTAGGCCACGGAAGGTACTTTTCTTTTCTTTATTGTTAGGCTACGCAAAACACACTTGCACGGCTTGGGAACGAGCGGAGTTTAAATGTTTATATGTTTCTATATCGCGTTCCACTCTTACAGGCGAAGCTTAGAGGGATGCTTCAGCGAGAATTTGAAATATTCCCGTCGTGTACAAAGATAGGTTGAATATGATCCACAATATCAATAAATGACAATCGCACGTTTGTATTTTGATCCTGGTGGCTGTATTTTTCGTTATAAACGGCCTACTCGGGCAAGCGCTCGGAGAAGGCCCAGCTTAGAGAGCTGCTTAGAGCACGTGACATCCAACGCAATAGTGACGTAGGTCGTCTCAAGACGAGCAAAACTACGGCGAGGCTGACGTCGAGAGGATGGCGTAGTTGTTCCAGTTACCGAAGCGGCTGCTTTTGTACGAATTTTGAGTGACGGGTTAATCTTCTATAATTTTGTCGGCGGACAATAGCGACTTTGCGACACACAAAGGGATGCTCGGGAAGAGGGAGTTCCTCCTTCCTCTCTTCTCTCGTCGTGGCCGGAGGCAAGACACTAACCGTCACTAGCGTGTCAAGGTCCTTGGGTTCTGCCGCGAAAAAACGGGCATTACAAACCAGGCGTTAGCGACATCCACCAGGTGCTCTTCGCTAATCGTTTAATGCGTTTTAAAAGCTTTTCGAGACTTTTTCAACAAGATATTGGTCTGTTCTATGTGATACCGCTCCTTTGAACACATATAGGCCAAAAAATGAGCGCCGAAATTTCGTTGTAGTATCCCTTTAAGAGTCCTCCAAGTTTTACAGTCGGTCTTTTCAACACTTCAAGACGTACGTCATGTCGCAAGGAAAGGCAGTACCTGTGTAAGCCGTTAGAGAAACTTTAGGTCAGTAGCTTAATTATTTATTCATATGACATGATCAGGTGGAGTTCCAATTATTCCATTCTGCAACAGAAATTTCTTATGCAAAAATTTCTTATACGCAGCTGAGACACACGACTCCCACTGAAGCTGACTAACTTCCGGCTGTATAAACATACACACATTATTATTGCAACTCCTCAACTACTTCATGTGCTTCTGCCTGATAAGCTGCGCTGCCGATCTCGTTTCTCCCGTCAAGACAAGGCTGCGGTGTTAGCTGCAAATGCGTAGATGTTCATTTTTTGTAATTCGGTTTATGCGCATGCGTCCCCAACACATCATGTTTCTGCGCATCTCTCCTCGATATTTTAAGTCTGCCCCGTGCATCTTGAAAGATTTTAATCTCTCTTACATTCTTCCTTTGCCTGGAAGGTCGAAAAAGACGACTCGACTTTGGAACCCGAGTGCCCGGAGGACGCATGGAGTTCACCTGCCACGTCCGATAACCAAAGGACCGATCTTCCCGATGCCCGCAATGCACCTCCCCGTCAACAAGATCCTTCCAATGACTGGTCATGGGTCATTGTGCCGGTCAAGTGCAAGCGGGCGATGATGGAGGGCACTCAGCCAATCCACATTCCGTGGGAAACATCCTCCCTCAACGAGTGAACAAGTGTCCCCGATGCCCGGATCATTGAGGGCTCGTAGCCGATTTTTCCTTCTCTTGCATTGCCAGCTGTATGCACGCAAGTGCAGCTCTTGTTTGGGCTGTAGAGTTCCAAGTGTTCGCATAATAAACTGAGTTCTTGTATGATTTTGTTTTGTGTTTTGTATGTAAGGTTATTGGTTCCTACTGCGCGAGCTCCTTGGGTTCTGCCGCAAAAAGGCAAATCCTTCCTTGTATATAGATTTAGTTACGAAGGCCCGAGGTCTCTGGGCCTTCGAGCGTCAAGACGAAAGATCAAGAGGCGGTGCTTTTCTGATCTCCACAATAGCCAGCTGATGATCAATGTATGGACGATCAGAACGTAAGCGCTGCTGAAATTTTCAACAGAACATTATCACGCGGTTGATCTTTCGCTGCAGAAAACAAAACTAAAATTAAAAGGGCACTGAAAAAAAAAAAAGACCCGAAAGGTTTAGTTTTTGTTTCTTAAATGCCGTTTTAGACAAAAAAAAAAGCGAATCCAAAGGTTTTATTTTTTTTATGACGATGCAAGTTGTAATTATAATGTAATTAATGCAGAGGTGCAAGCGAGCTGGACAAGAATGATGAAAATAATCCCTGGAGAAGGGAAACAATGGGGACAAAGGACAAACACAAATCTCAAAATACAGCTATAGGTGACTGGTGCGCGGCCGAAAAAATTCGCCTGGTCCTGCTATCGAACCACGGACCTCTTTCTATCCAGTGGAGCGCTCTACCAACTGAGCTTACCAGGAGCTAGACGTCAGTAGAGCAAACAGGTTTTATCAGCTGACACCAGTCTATCGCCAACAAGAATGAACTGCCTGCATTTTTAGGATTATAACTTATGAGTATAATGCAATTAATGCAAAGGTGCAGCCCTCTTTTGAAATACCGAAAATCGGAGTCCGGACGTGATGACTCCCCTGGCTTTTTATCCTCCATCGGAAAGCATAGCACCGCTCGGCACTTGTAGCACTGACGATGGTCGGGAACTTGGGCATAGTTCTCTTTTCGGTGCCCTACGACCTCTACAGACTTAGAAAAGGAAATCGTCACTCGGACAAGACAACCAGGGTTGGGTGTCATCGTTGCACCGTAGTTTCGGTTGTGACTCTGCCGGGGCAGCCTTTCACGCACAACCAGCGCGACGTGGCACCTCAGGTCGCTCACAAGAGTCCACCGCGTTCCCTTGGACCTCACACCGTTTCAAAGCTATTTGAGATCGCTGAACGAGCCCCAAAATATCCTCAAACTCGGAAGTGAAGGGTCGTCCGCTCACAGCGATAGGCGGCTGATCCCAGGACGCGGGCAAGCACGACCCTTCCAGTCGGGACAGTTAAGAGGCGTGAGAGAAACTCGAGTTACAGGACGACTCAATGCTTTGACGTCACTGCAGTGGTGCGGATCGCGCGGGAACTTCAAATTAGACTTTTCGAAATTCTCTTCTTCATTTTTTACTTCTCACGTCCCGAGTTCTTAAGTTTCAAATTTTTAGGGTAATATCCAGGCATTGTTTTCAACCGTTTCGGATAATAATAAAAACAAAACTTTTTTTTGCCTGTTCTTTTTTTAAGGTTACGACGGCTATAGTTCTTGCTCGTAGAGCATGGCCTTTAAACTTGTGAAACACAAAATTGTGGCCTTAGTTGACGGAGCATACCGATTGGCCTATCACGACAATGACTTTGCGATATTTTTGGCCGACGTCCAAATCGGCGTGCTCCGCGAACGTTCGGCTGCAACTTTGTGTTTGACGAGTTTAGGGCCCCAGAAGTGAAAACACGCCAAAACCAGTGCACTTTAAATGCCGCAAAATCCAAATTCAACTTTCTGCACTTCCACGCAGTTTTGCATCTAATCTATTCTCGTATCTTCAGCTCTCCACTCCCATCCTTATTCAAAAATTGGGGGCGACCTTTATCTCCAAATTTCTATAATGCACGAGCTGTAGTATTAAACGGGAGATTGTTTAGAAGACTTGATATCAGACTACATTTTCTGCCTCTAACCGTATGTAACGTGACGTGATTTTAACAGGAAAACTGACTTCATAAATTAAATAATATCAATTTTCACCGCCAAATCCAGCGAGGACACTAAATTGGTGTCTCCATTATAAAACTGACTTCGATAGCGTCAAGGTTCCCACCGATTAGCGGAGAAACTGCAGAAGTGTATCGTTCACGCGACGTCAATCTTTCCACGACGCTTCACTCCAAATTCATTACGTTTACCAAGGGTCGATACACGTTTTAGTTCGTTTTCACTGCCTAAAGGGAGTGCATACATGTGGGTGTGTTTGGGGAAAGGGGGTGGGTAAAATCGATCACGATGCTATCGCTTCTTACCGAGAATGACCCGCCTTTTACAGAACCTTATCGTCATAGTGAGGGCATAATCTTCGCTTAGTCAACTTACAGACCCTGAACGAACTGAAGCCACACGCACTTTCATCGTGTCCCCTCCTCCTTCACTGACCCCGTTCTTTACCCTCGCTAAAGTTAGCTGGCAAACCCAAGACTGTGTGTATACTGTCCCCTCGCAACTGATAGGGTGAAATTCCATCACCACTTTCACCTCGTCTTTCTTAAGCAGTATCTACATAAGCGGACGTCACGGTTGTCTAAAGTCAGAACGAAGTTTGGAGTAAATCGTTTCACTATCTTCTTCCTGCGTCAAGTGCCTGACCGAGGAAATGGACCCAGGTGGCTACTACGGAGGTGAAGATTCGAAAGTGTCTGAGTCTTCGCTTCAGATTTTACATTTGATGGTCAGGAGATATTATGTCGATGCTTTGTTTAGCTATATAATTTATGTACGTTGGTTAAAAGTTCCTGTAACATTCACGCTTGACGTGAGAAGTTCATATCACCGAAATTTATGCGGCAGATCGTAACATGTCCCTTTTTATTCACCACATTATAGTAGAATACACATTTTTGGATGCAAAACACTGGAGAGATTGAAGGGAACGTTTGAGGAACGGGCAGCTAATCTTGTAGTGACTTCAGACGAAGAAGACACTTTCCTTAGTGCGGTATTTGTTCACGCCCTACAATATCAGTTACTCGTAGTAACTATATTAGTTATCAATATCTCTTCCCTCTCCCTATTTCTACAACGCAGGAACACACGCGCGCTCAACTGCATGTGCCGTGACCTGGGTCTACACGGCACCGATCATGGCCGTCACTTCCATGGCGCACGGCCCATATCTGATTGAAGACTTGTCATCGCCAGCAGCTTTCGTAGAGGTATGGTTATTGTCTCCAGGCGTAGTTTTTGTCTCTCCATTGTGCGCGTAATATTCTGCGTTTGGCTTTGAATGAGAATTCATTAAGAAAGAATGTTTGATTGCCACTTATTTGCCCCAAAAAGGTTCGTCGCGTTGTGGCCTCTCCGCTAGAGCGACAAACACCGATTTTTGTCCGGCGATACCGCAAAGTTCCGTGTCGCTGATGCTGTCCTACTGTAACGACCAACACCCCCGACAAACGCTGACAAACGACCGACGACGGACGAGTTCTTAGTTTCTTGTCTGTCCTAGGACTTGTAGCGCCCCAAGCGATCCCACCGGAGGAACATCTCTCGCCCGGTCACACATGTGCAACCGAGTACGACCGAGAGAGAGAAGACCCGTATTTAAGCCTCTGACGACGTCTTAGGACCAGCTCCGCAGGCAGCGCGCTCCGGTCTCAAGACATCGCAAGAGGCTTAAAAACCGGCCCGGTTCTCCTCACGGTCCTTCTCGCGGTTACAAGTGCGTGAACGAGCCTCGGTCCGCTTGTACCTTCTGTTACCTCTCTTCCCACCCTTCTTCCCTTCCCTCCCATTCCTCCCAGTGGCTCTGCCCCGACAGTCGACCTTTCGAGAAGTCTTTGGCGGCCACCGATCATTCCCTCAGTTCCCGTCCCTCGATTGCTCGTGGCGGTCGCAGGCGCGGCTCGCTTGCTGGCGGTCGTGTTGGCGAAAGGGAATTTGCTGTGGCTGATTTTGCCCGCGAAAACTTGGTGCGCGTGGTGGTGCTTCAAGACGCGAGTGTCTACGCCCCTTCATCAGGATCGATACACCAATCTTCGAAGGACTGACCAAAGTAAGACCGCTCACCACGAAGTAGGACACGACGTTCCGGCAAGGCATTCCGGCAGACGAGAGACTTGTCATCACGTTCTGTGATAATAGGGATGCCGTACTGCCCACGATTTGCGTACAGCTTCGTATAGCTGGTCGGTATCACCAACCGCCCCAATGGCAGCTGCCAATCTTAAAAGCCCCAGTTTGAGACGTCAACGGGAGCGACTTAAATCTCTTTTCCTACCAGTAAATAACCACGCTAAAAAATAAATAAAAGTGACTACATTTCATTTTGCCGACCGCGCGTTACAAGACGTTCTCACTCGCTTTCGTTCAAAGAATATTCCAGCCATAACGACTGCCGTTGCGCAATCAATACTTTCCAGGGACAATTCGTGAATGGAACCGCCTCGGCCCAGAAGTTGTAGGCCGTGATTTTCTGGCAACCTTCCTATCACAACTTGATAAAGCAGACTAAGAATAAAAAATCGGCATCCCAATTATCTCCCCGAGCTGACAATAAAGCAAATAAGGTTTTTGAAGTGTTGTGTGTTGATGACGATCGAATTCTTACTTTCTTTTCTTTCCTGTTTTTGACCATTGATAGGCGACCATGTCACCAAGGGCACTGATGAATATTGCTTTTATACCTATTTATTTTCCCATTTTGTTAGTTATGAGTGAAAATGTATATATGTCAACTACTGAACGGCGTTTTGAAATGTTTTTTTTTATAGGTGTCTTACAATGACTTGTGCGAAACGGCTTGGTGATCGGGACATAGTTTGCAGCGTGTCTTTTAGTGTCATGTACTTTTTCGTGAAGGTCGATGTATTTTGTTGCTGCTGATGAAACCCTGCTAAAAACCTCAATGAGGCTGCAGTATTGAATGAATAAATAATAAAAACGCCTGCCCTTGATTATTCGGATACGAGGATAAACATGCCTCGAAATCGGCGTGAAGTTGCGAGGCGCACACCTAGAATGTCTCGAACGACCCAAAAAAGGAACGTTTCGGGTATTCTAGTTCAAAAAAAAAGCTTGGTGTCGATTTGCACTGTTTGCAAATCGACGGGAGGGGGGGGGGGGAGTGGACTGTTTGCGGAAAGTCGCCAACGGCAAATGAAGACTGGCGGAAGCTTAATTTAAGAAATGAAGTAATTGTCTCCTCTTTCACCGTGTTTGTCGGTGCGTTTTACGCCCAAGGAGCAAAGCACGAAAACCACGCCACCAGACTCTGTTTGTCTGTGTATTTTTAAGTGTTTCGTTGACAACTCTAGTCCTACGAGGAAACACGTTTCCTCGTCCCCGTGTTCTGCGTCGTGTCCGCCAGGTGGGACGGCGGACTCCGACAACAGGCTGTCTGTAGGTGTCGTCTGGCGCTCGTTGTCGTGTGTCGCTGTCGTTTGTTGCTGTTTGTCACACTAGTGGGACAATGCTATAAGGGGACACATCAGAATTGCTGGTAGCACATATGAACAGTCCCAATAATTTATTTTTTATTGAAGTTGCTGAATTCTTAAATTTTGTCAGAGAGGCTTATGTTCTTCTGTCAACACTAAACAGGTGGTGTCATATATTGTAACAGCGGTGCAGTACGGCTGGTTTCGGACAAGTTAAAACAAGTTTGATGGTGCGAAAAAATGCCAGAGAAGCCGCCAGCAAATATAAATCACGCTAAACACCGTTTTTTAGCTTGCATATATTATGTCACGTAACCGCACTGGAGAGTTGGTTTTAACAAAGCCTTAACTTTTGCCGCTTTATTCATAGCAATATCTAATTCAAGAAATAACAAATATCATGCCAGGAAGAGTATACAACCTGGGTATTCCTAAAAAGTGTTTAATTTGAGTAGCCAAAAAAAAAAACCATGGTTCTCCTCAAGATAGAAAAATAATATCATTATTCGCAGTCATTTGCAATCTAGCATTGTCGGCTAGGCAAGCTGTCTTGAGTGAAACACCCCATATCGGGTATGAAATATATCGAAATGGAGTATTGGGAAGTGTTAGAATAACGTACGCAATTTTAGCGCACGCTAGCGCTAAATTTAGCGCTTGCGTTAGCGCACGCGACGCAAGAGAGTTTTAGAATAGCGTTTCTCCGCCGCGACGCAAAAGCCCAAGCATCTCGCGCTTGCAACGCCACCAAGATACAGTCACGATTTTTATTTCACACACGAAATGCTGTAACTTGAGAAAAAAAACAAGATTTTTGGTTCAGAGTAACATTTTACATTTGTTTAAACGTGAGAATGCGACGCGAGCGGTCGACCGGTCGTGTCCGCATGCGTCGCCTCGGCAAGAGTGTACTGACCTTCGCCGATAAATGTTCGCTCGTCGCAAGCATCAAGTTGCCGGTGATCGTTGCCCACCTTACTGGGTTTTCCAAACCGAGTGCAATGTCGTCCCGTATTGAAAATCGCAGTCGCGAGGATGCTGCCGACGTCGCGCTCACGACGCCGCCAAAGCGGCTCGCAGCCATGGTCCTGGAAGCCGCCATTTTTTTAACTGTGCTCGTCTTGGCTTTAGCCAACTTCTCATCACGAATCCTCCTTGGAGGAGCGCAAAGACCCTTTGCGTACGCACGCAATTTCCGAGAAATAGCGTGCGCTAAAATAGCGCACGCAAAGCGCAAAACGTGGTTAGCGTTCGGCGCATGCGCAGTGGCGACGACGCTATTCTTTGCGTACGCAAAGCTTTAGCGTGCGCTATTCTAAAACCCCCATTCTCTCTCTCGCTCTCTCTTGTGCACGCCAGCGCTTTCTCTTCCGGCGGATATGTCCTGCCCAGTTGTCCGCGTTTTTTTGACGGGTCTCCTTTCTCTTGATAGGTGAGGACGCCAGCCACATCACTGTCTGAGAAGGTGACAGGTGGCTATTCGTCGTCTGTCCTGGAGCACGTTGACCTTCCGTGCGGGCCCCGGGGAAAGACGCCTACCGAAGTTTGTGCTTTTCGAGCGCCCAAAACCCAACACCGTAGCTGCCCATACAAGCGATTCCGACCCAGCACAAACCAGCGCAACGAGAGGAAATAGGACGATAGCTGCACATCCTTTGACTTTTTTGTCGACTCTCAAGTGAACGGAAGTGTCACGTTTTTATCTTTTTTTAGTCAATAAATGTAGTAAGACCTGATCTGAAGCGTTGTGTTCCCCATAAACCTTTCGTGTTGTTTGTTGAGTTTCTCGATTAGTGAGGAATCGATAGAGCCCCGCCTAGTTGCTTGAGTTGAAAGCACATATTTGTAAAAAGCTTTTCGGCCGAAGAATGCTTGTGAAATAAGATATTTTGCTGAGTTGATCGAGAATGCATTGTCTGTCAAGAGCCCAGCTGAAGCTGATCCTCACGGCACACTTAAGGAGTTCCCTATTTTGGAAGTGCGTGCTTATTTCGTCTTGAAGATCACCGACATTGCATTAGACGATGTCTCACCGACAAGGCGTAACCCGTGGTTATGTCGCGTCTTATCGGACGGACGGTGAGAGTATAAAGGTTGTGATGTCATTCTCAAGCCCGCAGACATAGTTTCTTGCTGCTATATTTTACTTTCAGTGCAGCATGGAACTGCGAAATTTACACCAAATATGGACCCAGGGCACTGGACCGGATAGGCCTGGCTCGTCTCCTTTTAGCGAGGCTGGTGGCCAGGGCGGCAAATTTATTTACGACGAGCAACCGAAAGACCGAGCGCTGTGCCAAAATTCGGAAGGGCACATATATTTGAGTTTGGGTGCAATGGCTGCAGCCACGGACTCTGATGGATAAGAGAGGTGCTATGGGGGAATGAAAAACTTAATTTTTGGGTAGTGGTAGCGACCTGTGCTATGTGCCTGCAATCTATGAACGACGGCGGAAACCGGACAGCCGACAAGCCAGTTGTCTGGGTGCCGCCGTCGCTTATAGATGGCGGTAGCTGCCCAGAGCGTTGTGTCGAGATTTATTTGTCCACGGACACGAAACTGGGGAAACTAGACCTGTACAGCACCGCTGTAACAATGTTCCTTAAAACAGGGACCGATTCCTAATTATGATCGAAGAATGTTAATCTTTAGACTATTTCATAAATGTCCTGAGCATTGCCATCTTTGTCTCCTGAGCATGACACCAGTTCTAAGCATAAGCGGTTGCTCTCTTCTGGAGATTCTGAGCCGCTGAACATTTTTTACCTGGCCATAAAAGTTGGGAGGTGCATGAGCGTGAGAAATAGGTATAAGCCCAGTGAAACAACGCAAGAGCTCTCCGCGTCAGCCGCTGCTCCTATACTCTGTTTCATACTTAGTGTGCAACACTGTCAAAGCTTTTGGCGCGTGCATGGGGCTTGATCTCTTTGATCATTTGCACGCGTTCTCGCGCAAACAAAACCATAGATTTATTTTATTTATTAATGCGAATAGCATTCTTTGGATACTTCACGCACTTTTCGTCTATGTATCTATCTATCTATCTGGCTATCTAACCTCTTACGCCGCGGGTCGATAAATAAATAAAAAAGACCGGCGCCGGCTGGGATTCGAACCGTTGACCCTTTGATCAGCAGGCAGACGCGCTAACCACAAAGCTATGAAGGCAGTCATTCAACGCACTCTAAACGGTTGTTTATATCTTTACCATAGGACGCGCTTTACAGCGCTGTCACAGCTACCGGTGCGCGCGCGTTCCATGCACGAGGGCTCATTCCGCTCTCGTGAGGCTGAGCACGGCCGCTAGCTCACCCTCTCCCGCACTCGGGAGAGGGTGATGTAGCGGCCGTGCTCAGCCTCACGAGAGCGGAATGAGCCCTCGTGCATGGAACGCGCGCGCATCGGTAGCTGTGACAGCGCTGTAAAGCGCGTCCTATGGTAAAGATATAAACAACCGTTTAGAGTACCGTTGGTTGAGACTACCTGAGACGCCAGAAAGTCTGGTCGGTACCATTTTGAGTGTTTGTGCGTATGGCGCGTGCTTTGCTCGCCTTCCTAAGTGACACAAACGCACGTGCTGGGCTGCGGAGATCGTGCGCAGGGCTCAGAAAGTGTCAACAAATTTAGAATCGCCTCAAGAGTGGGCTGGCGTATCTAGAGTGTGCCGGCCACCTGACGAACGCGCATAACTCCGCACCGTTTGATGCTATTCGCATTAACGTAGATATTTATTTATTTTATTGATCTTTACTGCCAGCCGTAAGGCCAGGGCAGGAGTGGTACAAAAAGCAAGCATAAACAAAAGGTCATAATTACATACACACAAAAAACCATGAAAAAAGGTATTAATTACATGCATACACAAACTCTAGTTCCTTTGCGAATGGCATGAGATCTTCGGAATTGACAACACGTGCGGGTAGCTTGTTCCATTCATCTATACACCGAACAAAAAAGGAGTACTTAAAACGATCTTTTGGGCACCAATATGGTTGAATATAACGATTATGTTTTGTTCTATACTGCATAGGTTCGGGAGTTGTTACGTATTTCGAAACATTTATTCTGCAACATCCATTCAAAATCTGAAAAAAGAGTTTCATTCTGCTTATAGCCAACCTGGTTTGAACACTGCATAGGTTTGCTCGGGACCTGAGTGCGGAGACAGAGTCGGTTGATTAGTAACTATTGAATATAAATCTCACTCTCTTTTTTGTATACTTTCTAGAATATGAACATTTCTAGTGTTAAATGGCTTCCATACAGGGCTCGCATAGTCAATGGTTGGTAAAATCAGACATTTAAAAGCCATTAATTTTACTTCTGGACTCGCATGATCTAGCTTTCTTCTGATCATCCACAGTTTTTGAAATCCTTCATGAAATACATGATCGATATGGGAGTTCCAGTGAAGCCACGCGCTCGCGCCAGTAGCTTTGACAGCGTTGCACGCTAAGTATGAAACAGATCGAGTACTAGCGCGCCGGTACCTAGCGGTGAAGCTTAACGCGGGCGTTGTTTGCGAATAACCGACCAACTTCGCCGGGCGTTAATTGTTCGCTCTTGCCGCGGCGTCAAAAAAACCTGTCTGTTCCCCGTCTATCTAGCGGAGCTAGATATTGTTGCCGGCACACGCCGCTACCGAAAGCGGCTGACGCGCGGCGAAGGACACGGGCCAATCAGGACGTAGTACACGGTTTGGCTCCGAAGATGGAAGCTTTGAGCCAACAACACCTAAATTGGCAGAAGGCTTCGCTTTGCTTAAATAATTTGGGAGTTGGTGTCTCGACCTTTCTGAAGTAAAGAACAAAAAACCGCTTTTTCCTGTATGTCCCAGTTTTTATCTAAAAAATGGACAAAGATTGAGGTTGTCGGCACTTCTCAACTCCGTCACCGTCTTCCGAGTACGTCCGCTGTGACGTCAATGGGGGACAGAGCGGGGTTCCGGTGAAGTTCTCTCTCTACAGCCATCAGTGAGCCGCGAGAACTCATCCGCTACTGACCACGTGACCACGTGCTTGCGCAGCGCGATCAACATGGAGAAAGGAGGAAAGTCTCATTCGGGTCCAGCCATCCCCGTCCTGCTCTGGCCCCGTCCGCCTCCGGCTTCTGGCGGCTGTTCGCGGTAGCAGATAGAGCTGACGGTTTTGTGGACCTAGGATAGATGGCGCCACTAAAACTCCGTATAATAAAAGTTTTGTCGGTGATACCAGGTTTTTGACGCATTTATATTTATGTTGGAACGACAAGATTTATAGAAAAGTTACCTTTTATCGAGCAGGTATTCGCACAACTTGCTATCTTTCTACAAGACACCCCATTGACGTCACGCCGTCGTGTTTCTCATGGCCGCCACTCGCGGCTGCAGGTCGGGGAATATTCTAATTTTTGCCTCGCTATTACGCGGCGGAATCGCAACATTTCGATGAAAGGAGGTGTGTTTTCTGTCATTTGTGACAAGGTAAACAATGTCAAAAGTAGAAGATGCCAATTCTTTCAACGTTAAAATCGTTGCACAGCACCTTTAATGGCAAACCTCTCCTGCACCGAATGATCAGCAGTGCGCATGCGCTGGGTTGTCGAGTGACGAAAAGGAAAGCATGAGGAGAGGCTCCGGCGCTTGATGACGGTCGGCGCTTTTGTCACCTGCTCGCAGCCCGTAATGCAAACGCGGCCTACATCAGTCACGTGACCACGATCAAGAAGTTGGAAACACTCTGTAATCTAGGCACACCATGCGTGCACTGCGAAACTGGTGTTGCCTGGTGGCTGAAATGTGGAACAGGGGAAAGGGTATGCCATTGGTTTTGCAGATATTGTTAGTGGATTGCGTGGAAGTATACTTAAATTGCTTTTGCGGAGTGGTGAGTTAAAAAAAACGCCTGCTTTATTTTTGAAATTACGCGGCATCAAGGAAGCTTTTTGGTTAGTGGTTTGCGTGTGAGTATACTTGGGTCGCATTAGAGCTAGTAAACTCACTTAAAGGGATAAATCTTCCTACATAAAATCTCTGCACGGCTCCTTTACGAACAATGTAGTTCAGTACAATCAAATACAGTTCTCTTTGCCAGTCTCAGGTTACAATCATGTTCAGCTGACACCAGCTCGCCTGCACACGAGCCATTTTTCAATGACCCTGTTCGTTTGTGATGGGGACCGTTTTGCCCACAACTACTGCGTAAGGAGCGATGCAATTAGGGGACAGACAGGCTTGTTTGGTTAATGGGGGAAAAATAAACGTAGCAAAGATGGAGATGACTGCCGATGTACAATCTAAGGAGAAGTCCCTCTTTATACTTTTTCTTCCTAAAGAAACAAAAGGATTGAGAATCTTTTAAACTTCCTTGCCTAAATGTATTGCAACATACTCTACTTTGCGTAAACTCAGAATTCCCCAATCTTTAATATTCACAAACCAAGTTCCGGTAGCAGCCGAAGACAAAATGAAGAGCGTTAATCAAGAAGCGACGGTTGACTCAAATTCACTAATTTGCCATTGATCAAGCTTCGTTTTAGGCAGTTTGCAATGCTAAAAGAGGTGTATGGATGTTGATATGTTTACAGGGTGAAGTTAGCGGACCTTAAACAAGGATATGACCCGTTCTTCACGGTATCCTTATCTTCATAGTCCGAGGGCAAAGCCTTCCCTAGTCAACTTTGTGACCTTGAATAAACTGAAGCCAAGTGCACTTTCACCGTGTACCCTTTCCTCTCACTGACCCCCTTCTTGACCTCCACTAAGAGAGGAGGGCGTTAAGGTGGCAAACCAATGACCGTACGCATAATGCCACCTCTCATTTGATTGGGGAAATTCCGATCACTACTTGCACCTCGTCCGTCTTAAGCAGTTGCTATATAAGCGGACGTCACAGTTCTCTCTCGTCTAAAGGAAGGTCGGTGCCGGTCGTTCCTCATTTTTGACCGTCATCAAGTGAGAAGATGGACTACGGAGGTGAGATTTCTGAAATATCTGTGTGTTCGCTTGAGATTTTGCGTTCGTCGGTCAGCGGATAATATTTCGACGCTCTAAATAGCCGTATAGTTTATGTGCCTAGTATGAGAGTCCCGCGTCTTTATGTTCGATGTGAGATGTTGATCTCATGAACGTTTATAGGGCAGTTCGAAATATCGTATTTTTTTATTTATGACATTACGATAGTATATTACCTGTAGGACACAAGACTTTGAAGAGATTGTTAGAAACGTTTGAGGAACAGGAGGAGCTTACTCTGTGGTCAAACCTAAGACGAATGTATTTCTGGTGTCTGATTTGTTTCTGTGATGTTTTTCTTTGTTCCTTTTGGACACCGTATTTACTGTGCCATTTTTTCACGATCTTAAATATCAGTTACAGTTATTAGTTTCGTTAGTTATTATTATCTCACCCCTCCCTATTTTTACCACGCAGGACAGTACAGACACCAGGATATCTGCAACGTGACCTGGGTATACACGGCCCCGATAATGGCTGTCACTTCCATGGCGCCTGGTCCGTACCTGATTGAAGACTTGAGCTTGCCTTCTCCAGCGGCTTTTATTGAGGTGAGGATCTTGTCTCCGAGCGTAGTTTTTTTCTTTCGCTTGCTCACGAATTGTTTTCCGTTTGGCTTTAAAGAAGCATTTTTGATAGATACAAAATTTCTCTCAAAATTCGTTCAGCACATTAATAGACAGATTCCCGGCATGACAAAAATATCATGCTCGGCGGGAAGAGTAATGTCTGGGTATCCAAAAAATTTGTCTAATTTGCTCGAAATGACATCTGAGCATCTGAGGTTGACAAAGGAGTTCGGTAGACAAACTTCAACGCTCACAGAGGTCTATATCTTGAGTATCGTCGATGACACAAGCTGTCTCTGGTCTCCCAAAGCACATTATTTTCTCGCGGGAATATTGTGCTAACTTTTCCTGACAATCTTCTTTCTCCTGTTAGGTGGCATCTGATTCTTCGGCTCGGCCTCAGCAGCCGGCGGGTGCGCGATCATCGTCTGGCCTGGCTTCTGTCGACGTACCGAGCGGGCCCAGGGCCGATATACCTTCCCAAGGCCGTGCTTTTCGTGCACTTCGACTCAAGACCCGCCGCCGATACTGTCCGTACTAGCGCCTTCCTACGCATGAGGCACCCACAGCCCTAGGGAATGTAGCACGATCGCTGGTTTATGGGCGTTTCGTACGAACTCCATCTTTGTCCGCCTTTCAGTTCTAGTCAATAAACGTATTATTCATAGTGGCCACGAAGATTGTGTTTCTCTGAAATGACTTCGTGTTTTACTTTGCAGAAGTCGTTTCTCGGTTAGGTTACAGTGAGAGTGACTGGGTAAGAAAGTGCAAGAACTGCTCCGTGAATTGTCAGATGTTTCTTAGCTATTTTTTATGTTGGAGCCTCGCGTAGTTGCCCGAGTTATAGCCACATCTTTCTGAGAAAGATCTATGGCTGAAGCATAGTTAAGTTTGTTGAATAAGGTGTTTTGGTGACGATGGTGCAGGTTCATGAGCCCAGTTAAAATTGTGCCCTCATGGGACACTTTGCGTGTTCCGAATCTTAGGAGTGCTTGCCTATTTGTCCTTGAGGATCACAGACATTACGTCTCATCTCGAAACGGGTAGTGTCAGAAGAAGCTGTCATCCCCGGACTCCCACGCAGAAATGATATTTCTAGTATAGAGATTCACAGCAGTAGAAAACCACAAAATATATTTTTTTAATATAGCCCAAGCGGCAGTTGACCGGAGTTCAGTACTCTAGTAGGGAAAGTATCTTAGCATTTTTTTTACCTCTGTGATTTACGTTGGAAGAGTGAGTACGAGTGAGGGACAAAGTCCGAGCCTATTGAAATAACGCAGGTACTCCCCCGCCCTTACCGCTTCTCCTAGCATATTGGTGCCAAACGGCGAAGCTCGACGCTCGCGCCGATGCAAAACAGTCGAAGTCAAAGTATTTGATGACGCACCAAACATCTCGACTTCCGAGAGCCTCTGATGGTACCGCATTGCAGCAAACCATTAAAAGGATAACTTGTTCATTTCGCCTTAGGTGGTTTAGAACAATCGATTACAAAGAATTGTCAAACGAGTCTTGAAAAGAAACATGAAAGTTGAGAATAGATTTACGTCAGTTTGTTTTCTTTAATATTTTCCAATATGGTACACCTCCTTCACTGCATCTTCGAGACCAAGCCTACAGATAGCGTTAACGCATCTTCCTTTCGAAGGCGACACCAGTCCGTGATTCTGGGTTGTAAGCACATGACACGTGCGGCGCACAATGAATCGATTCGTCACCCGAACACAAAGCCGCATCGCACTACTCGTTCATCATACACAAGTAAACGGTGTTGCTGCAGACATGCACGACAGCATTATCTGCGGACTCACCTCAATCATGTCTGAAGCGTGCTTTGCTTCTTACGTATATATGTTTCGACCGTGGATGCAGACGGGTTCTTCTATAGTGAATGTGATGGAACTACATCACACAAGAAAGGAACACTCTTCCGACTCGTTTTGTGTAATGTATTAGCAGTTGGACCGCGGTTGTAAAGGTGCCCGCCTTAGATGTACCTTCATGATCATGGGATTGAGTTGTAAAACTGCATTCCGTGGAGCGAAAAAAACGACGAATTGTGTTCGCTAGAGTTTTCTCCGCGCGTTGCGTTCACAACAGTGTACCTGTTTTGCCGCGTGTAACTCGAACGTATCACCGGGGCGAAGTATACGCCGGTTCTTCACGCATGTTCTCTCGATGGTGTCCTGCATTTTGGGGGCTGTATCGGGCGTAGTTGAATTTCTGTACTCGCTTTATATTGGGTTCAAATGTGTCATTCAGTAGGCCTTTGCTGTGATGCCAAATCGGGAATGAAGAAAGAGCGTTGCATAATGTTTTATTAGAATGCGGAAAACAAAACTCCTAAGAACTTTAAAAAAAAAGCTTCATGAACGACTATTTTTGACGTCGAGCTTCACGCGGGCTACACGAAAACTGTCACGTGGTGTGCTTAAATAATAAAAAAAATGGAAGTGCGCAAGTTTGGTTTTACATTCTATCGCGTTATTGCGTAACGGACATGCAGACATATTATACTTAAGTAAGTAGTGTGTAAAAACAGAACCATGAATCCAGAAACGCATTTTTTTACCCTTTCCGAAAAAAAAAACAACAAATACAAATAAGGGTGTATCGTGTTTTTTTTTCAATAAACCTATTTTTAATATTTCATCGAACAACATTGGCGGCCGCCATTTCTGGAGGCGGGAAGCGTGTGATTGGTTCCGAGTCATTTCTGAACGCCGACGCAGCTGCACTCGTTCTCGGTTCAACTGAGCCGAGTTCACGCCGAACGCCGAGAGAATTCTGGTGTCCAGTAGATGCTCAGAGCACGTGACCAAACAATAACGGACTCGGTTAATTGACACAGCGGATACTAGTTGGCGCACCCTTTTGTTAGAAGAAAGTTTGATGGTTTCTTTGTCGGAAGATGCAAGCGCGGTGTCTGATATATTCCAGAGGATACGGCTACCCTGGATCCTTCGAACGCGATCCACACTACAGTATACACATGGATAGCAGTGCGCAGGGAAAAGAATGTTGGAACAACAACTTTATAGAGGAATTTCAAATGCGTGAAACCACAAATGTATTTGGCTGGGAGCCCTATTTTAACGCGAACGCTTTAAAGACCGACGACCAGGGGCTATGTTCGACAAACGTTTCGTTTCTCCTAAAAGAAGCGGAAGTGACGGAACTGACGATATCGTGTCTGATTGTCTAGAGGCTCAATTGACAAAAGAGGGAATATTCGTCATTTGACCCTTTAACCAATCAGACGCGATATCGTCAATTCCGTCACTTCCGTTTCTTTAGAGAGAAATGACAATTTGTCGAACATAGCCCCCCTGTTCGCGCTTTCCATTTCCCCCCCCGCTTCCTCCTCTCCCCTTCTACCCTGTCCACCTTGTCTGCTTCCTCCTCCCACAGGGTGAGGAGGATCTTCTGCCTTGCAGAATCTCGTGTCTGGTTGTCGGCCTTTAAAGAAACGATGAAGACGATTTTTTATTTTTTTTTTAAATGAAGTTTTTTTGCTTCTTGGGAACATAGCATGCTGCCCAATTCTTTGTAGACATTTGTGACGCGTATTTCTGTGCCTACGAAAGAAGTAAAGAAACCGAAACTGAACAATCTCTATTCTCGTTTCTGGGCCTCCGAAAGCGGAGGTGACGTAGGAAGTGACGTCAAATGTGAATAGTCGGTATCGGTAGTATTTAGGAGATCGAGACTTTGGTTACCGCGGTGGGTTATAGCAGCGCCGTGGCGCGGTCGTTTCATCGAATCTGTCAACATGGACGGCAATGCCGCCCTCACGAGCGAGTTCGAGCTTCCGTTCTGTGACTCCACACAAACGGAACGGGAGTACGTGTGTGGCGGCCTCTGCCATCACCCGACGGAGACCGCCCAGCCGGCAACGAGCAGCCCACATGCCGAAGGACAGGGACGCGGGAAAAGGCCGAGGGAAAGCGGCAGCGATCCGGCCGTTCCGGGAAGCGGTTCCTCCACAAAAACGCTCCCCAAAATAAAATAAAAAAATAAACAGCACTATTGTTGGTTTTTACGAAAGTCGGACGTCCTTTTTTCGTCGTCAAAGAACACGAACAGCAACCCACACGTGAAAACTACCGTCGCCCGAACGAATACTGGTCTTCAGTCGACCGTTAGAACAGCAATCTACAGTGCACAAATTTGGCATGACTACCATTTTGCAGAATCCTTCAAGTATCATGTTTTTTTTTTTATTTTGTTTCCTCATAGTTGCTCGTTGCCCGTTTCGCGTCCAGCATAGCAAATAAAGAAAAACATATGCTGTTTTATTTACGGTTTAGTAATCATTTCCGGTCCGATTTATACTTTTCATGGTTATTCAAGCGGAAATTAGAACAATATTCCTAAAAATCACGAACCGAAATGTGACGTCTCTCGTTTCGACCAATCGCTGACGCGTCTCTTATGACGTAGCGCTTCTTTCCCCGCATCGGTCACGTGAGCTCCGCTTCTCCTGGCTTCTCCCGCAACTCTCGGGGCGTCGCCCCAGTCGATCCCGGTACATTATTACCGCGACTGTTTAAGTGATTTGCGCGGCACACAAGCGCCGGTTTAGGCTGAAATTTGGGCAACATGGCCTGAGACGTGCCTGGAACCCAGTTCAATCGCCAAAAATATGTCCGAAATCGCCTTCATTGTCCCTTTAAGGAGCTCGTGTCGCAGAAAAGCCGGCGTCGGTGGCTTGACGCGAAAATCCTGATTGGTCGATAGTGTCATGACGTCACAGCCACATGACATAGCGCGAGAATTTCGAACAGCGCTCACGTGAAACGGGACATCATGCTGGAATGAAAGTGATTAAAACGTGACATGTAATGCGAATTAGAGGTCATCGTGTTGTTTAACGCCTGAAACTGTGGTGCAGAAGAGGATAAAACGTTTAGTTCAGTGCTTTTCATTTCTGTCTTAACCGGAAATAAAGAAGAAAAAAGATTAGAGCATCGTCACGTGTGTAGTGCGTGTGTGTCATCTGTGTTCTAATTCCTTGGCTATGTTAAACGTATATTACGCGTGCAAATGTGAAATTAGTGCTATTTAAGTTTGAATGTAATCAGCGTGGAAAAACCTATCCCAGCGGTAACATTTTTTGCAAAGTTTGAATTCGGCGTTGACTATAGCGCCCGATGGATATGTAGGGGCGCACTTTAGTAATAAATAAGGTAAGGGCGCCACATTTAGTCCCAGTGGCCTAAATGCAAGGGTATACAAAGGTTAGCCTTTAGGGTTCAATTTTGACGGACTAACGGGCGGGGCGCAAAAGTTGCTCCCCTCCCGTTAGTCCCCAGAAGACTAATGTTGCTGGCAGCGCATTCTGGTCCCCGGAGCGGCTAAATACTCGTTCCCCTTTTTCTTAGAGTGTACCGCCCGTTATAAAGGTTACAGCCGTTATCGATTATTCATCCATCCATGAAATGCACTAAGGCCAAGTCCTGCGAGCACGTTAGGTGATGGGAAGTCGGAGGTCTACGATGCTTCTGGCTTCGAAATGCTGAGAACCAAAACTCGAGAAACTTGATTCTACCAATATGGCCTCGCGCACATTCTTACTAGATCTTCACGCAGTTTCGAATGTCCTCTATTGTATATAAAAATCTTCACTATCATCCTTCTAAAGAGTCGCATTATTTTTTTCAGTTTTAGTCTGCTTCTTTGTATACTTGATGCTGCAAGCTAGGAATACACATGTTTGAACTAAAGTCAAGCATTATCGAATACTTTGAATTTTACATTCATAACGCACACATTTGTAGGCCGTCGAAATTAATTGTTTAGTAATTGAAAAAATGAACATATATATATATACTGTAAACGACGGAATATTCTGCGTGGACCTAATTTTCGCGAATTTCGTCGAACCGCCTCCTGATTCGCGAACAATAGGTCCCGCGAACAATTCGTGGAAAAATTTCATCACCTTGAAAGCGGCATTGAGACACCGGGGAAACACGCGTCCAAAAAGCATAACAATATCATTATACGCGATATGTGAATATGATATGGAAAGTATCCTAAAGTAAATAACGCCATAAGTCGGAATTCAGCTCAACTCAAGAAGTTTATTTGGTACCTTCAGGCAATCTCCTGCCAGAGTATAGCCAATCGGATCGTGTCTCTGCGGTTATCGAGATCCGCATACACTTCAATCAGCCATACTGCATGAACGGGCTTCATAACACTTGCTCGCAAGTGTTATGAAGCGAGAACAGTGTCGACAAATCGCAGCATTGTGGCTTCGTTGCTCCAGTGGTTGTCACTGTGCCACACGTCCCAGTCATTTGGAAACGTGACCTTGGCATGGCACCCGTCCGTTTTGCCTGCATATAACACTTGAGGAGGCAAGAGTTTGCCAGAAAGCGTCGTGGTCGTCAAAACGGTGATTTCCTTTTGTCGTCCAAGCCAACCACCCCAACTTGCTTGGAACCTCGGGCCTCCATCGTCCACTTGCTGGCTGGAACCAGCTTGACACCTGTTTGGTCCCAGTTGAGCACCAAGTCGTCGGGAATACTGAAGTGGTTTCTCTTCTCGTCGACAGTCTGCAGGAACTTCTTTTGGCACCCTCGAAGTCATTTGAAAATTTCGCGCAGTCTTCGTGGCCTTACGCTTGACGAATCCTGTCCTGTTCAGGGAAGATCTTGCCCAGGGTCTGTCGAGAACGAGAGTCCCACCAAACTCTGGCAAGAGTGTGGGCTTGGTCGCCCGCACAATGCCCAGTGCAGCAGCGATGCAAATCCTGGAGTTTATAACACCGCTCCCCTTCTGAGCTCCACAATGTACGCCCGTACGTCATCATCCAAGTTTCCAAGCACAGGCTTGACACCTCTGAAGTTTACCAGGCAAGGTAGCCAGCTCTTTTGAATGACAGGACTTGTAGGCTTGGATATAGGAGGTCTTCATCCCCCTGACGGTGCTCTCGTTGAGAAGCTTCCTCACTGCAGCAATTGTCCCATTTTCCGCAGCATATTTTCCAATCTTACATCTAAGTTCGTTATTGTAAGCAGAGTAGGGCCCTCGTTTCCGCTTTCGGGAGTCCACGGCGGTAGAAGCGGCAATAACACTTTGATTGGCCGACGTAAAAGAACGCTTATCACGTGTGGTCTTGCATACCTGTGGGTCAGGCAGTCCCGGCATATGATGATCTTCTGCATTCTCGACCACTGGCTTGAAGTAACGTAGTAAGGACATCGAGGGACAGCAGACTGACGGGCACAAGAAAACGTACCGCACTGACGCACAGAGCGTGCTGGCGTCGACGACCCCGGAACGCAGCCAAGTTTGATTGGCCCCTAAACCCACTTTGAGTCGGTTTATGTACAATCGTTGGACCCCATCGCCTTTGTCGCTGGGCTTCCATGCAGAGTGTGTGACCTCGAAAAGTGAACCCAAGAAAGGTTAAGGGGTGTGTGACCCAGTTAGTTTGGACCCTTAACTTATTTACATACACTGGTTGGACCCCATTGCCCTTGGCGGTTGTCCTTTCATGCAGAGTGTGTGACCTCGAAAAGTGAACTTCGAGAAAGGTTCACATCAAAGAAAACCGATGTGAACACTAACCCAGCCTTTGTCGGCGTCTCGAAGCTGCGGGTAACGGCAGTGACTTCCGGACCATTAGTCACACAACCTACCGCCGTCTTCCTTTCCCTAGATTTTGACTGATTGACTGAAGCCGCAGAATCCTAGAAAGATGGAAAGACATTAGAATGGCAATCTGGGCTAGTTGGTTCATGATAACTTTCAGGGCGCCGAAAATACACAAGGACAAGAAACAAGAAAGGAGACGACAACAAGGCGCACTCGCAACTAGCGTTTATGGTGTGTGTGTGTGTTTGTCGTTTGGATTTAACCGTCACCTAGGTTAGCCTAGCACGGGGTAGCTGGCATGGGCAGGTGACGTGAAAAAAAAAAAAAAAAACGTTACAGTCGGGTTAGGGTTTTGGTGTCTCGTAGAAATGCCAACATGGCTTTCAGGGTGTTCTGGCACTTTCGTCCGGAACCGTCGGGTGCAAGGATGTCATTTGTGGTGAGGTCGCTCTTGCAAATTCTTTGGCGCAGTGCTGCTCGTTGAGTTTCATATGCTGGGCAGACACACAGGATGTGTTCCACCGTCTCTGCGGAGTTACACTGGGGGCAAAGCGGATGCTGCCCCTTACCTATCCTCGTAAGGAAAGCATTCGTGTAGGCCGTGTTTGTGCGCAGGCGTCGCACAAGGGTCTGCGCCGCCCGAGATAGGCCGGACAGCGCACCTCTTGGTAGCGCCGGTTTTGGCTTGCTGTCTTGAAGGTGCCGGTGGACGTTGAGTGCCGCCTGCTGTGGGTGGTGGTGTGGGACAGTGCGGGGCGCAGGTGAGCTTCACCGGCCAGCCTGTCAGCCGTTCGTTGCCCTTAATGCCAGTGTGTCCTGGGATCCACTGGAAACATACTGTAGTTCCGTGGGTTAGCAGGAACTGATAGAGTTCGTCTCGCTGCAGTGGTCGCAGGATCCGCGCACTCTGCATTGGCCAGTTTTTGTAGGGCACACCTTGAGTCGGTGAGGAGCACCAGCCGGTGAGGTGACAGCTGGGCAGCCGCTTGGAGAGCCTTGTCAATGGCCACTAGCTCGGCCGTCGTGGAGGATGTAGGCGCCTGTAGCCTGCCGCACCATTCCAAGGCTAACTCCGGGATGTAGAAAGCTGCCGTGCTGGATGTTCTAGCCTTGTTCACAGAGCCGTCCGTGTATACCTGTAGCCAACCACCGTAGCGTTCTTCAATGTGTTTTTCCACAGCTTCTCTGAGAGCGTTGATCGGTCCAACTTTTTTGGCTCGCAGGGGCTTGATCCGTAGCTCAGCGTTTATGGAAAAAACCACTCTCTTATATGCTCATGGCAAATAACTACAGTCATGATGCACAGTCATACTACATCCGGTGTAGCCCCCTTCGTAAAAAAGCGTGCTCTTTTTGCGATAGTGACACAGACGTGTCACTAATGCAGTCCTTGCCTTTTTCTTTATTTCAAAGGCCTCATGCAGCTCCCTCGATATCCGATCGGCGTATCTGGCCAAAAACCTTGTGTCACTAAATGACGGTGTGCATGAGCAACGGCTGCAGTGCGTGGCGAGGTGTCCCGACGGGGTAGCCCGTGTGGCCGCAGCATGTTCGCGGGCGCGATCATGCAAAACATCTCCCTGTTTGGCCAATGTACGATGATCCGCATGACATGGGGATTTCGTATATGACGCCCGTGGCACATTCCGTGTACCTGTTGCGGTGCTTCGTCAATGCAAGGATCTGCAGACTCACGTGGATTGTTGATTCTCCGCGACGACAGTCTCGATAGTTTGGTAATCCCCTATGTACACTCACTAACCCACAATCTTAAAAAGGTTGCTGATAGGTACGATGTGCCTATTGTGTTCTCCGCACCAAACAAACTATCGAGACTGTGTCGCAGAATCAACAATCCACGTGAGTCTGCAGATCCCGCATTACGAAGCACCGCCTAGTCGCACGCAAATGTGCCACGGGCGTCATATACGAAATCCCCATGTCATGCGGATCGTCGTACATTGGCCAAACGGGGAGATGTTTTAATGATCGCGCCCGCGAACATGCTGCGGCCACACGGGCTACCCCGTCGGGACATTTCGCCACGCACTGCAGCCGTTGCTCATGCACACCGTCATTTAGTGACACAAGGTTTTTGGCCAGATACGCCGATCGGATATCGAGGAGCTGCATGAGGCCTTTGAAATAAAAGAAAAGGCAAGGACTGCATTAGTGACACGTCTGTGTCACTATCGGCCAAAGAGCACGCTTTTTTACGAAGGGGGCTACACCGGATGTAGGTATGACTGTGCATCATGACTGTGTTGTTTGCCATGAGCATATAAGAGAGTGGTTTTTTCCATAAACGCGGCGGTTTTG
>JAZHYW010050393.1:0-48341 GCA_037355805.1 Ixodes ricinus | reverse complement strand
CCTCAGAGCGGCGCCTTTGCCAATATTTTCGAACCACGCCCACTTTTTGGCCGTTTTTGATGGGAGAGACCCTGTTCCGATTAAAATAACTCGCGAAATAATTCGATTCCCGAAATGCTCTCCGGGATTCTAAGAATAGACCAAGCCTGCTATCATATGTGGCGGGTTAGAGTACGCTCAGGTTTGAACTCTAGGTTCCTCAGAGCGGCGCCTTTGCCAATATTTTCGAACCACGCCCACTTTTTGGCCGTTTTTGATGGGAGAGACCCTGTTCCGATTAAAATAACTCGCGAAATAATTCGATTCCCGAAATGCTCTCCGGGATTCTAAGAATAGACCAAGCCTGCTATCATATGTGGCGGGTTAGAGTACGCTCAGGTTTGAACTCTAGGTTCCTCAGAGCGGCGCCTTTGCCAATATTTTCGAACCACGCCCACTTTTTGGCCGTTTTTGATGGGAGAGACCCTGTTCCGATTAAAATAACTCGCGAAATAATTCGATTCCCGAAATGCTCTCCGGGATTCTAAGAATAGACCAAGCCTGCTATCATATGTGGCGGGTTAGAGTACGCTCAGGTTTGAACTCTAGGTTCCTCAGAGCGGCGCCTTTGCCAATATTTTCGAACCACGCCCACTTTTTGGCCGTTTTTGATGGGAGAGACCCTGTTCCGATTAAAATAACTCGCGAAATAATTCGATTCCCGAAATGCTCTCCGGGATTCTAAGAATAGACCAAGCCTGCTATCATATGTGGCGGGTTAGAGTACGCTCAGGTTTGAACTCTAGGTTCCTCAGAGCGGCGCCTTTGCCAATATTTTCGAACCACGCCCACTTTTTGGCCGTTTTTGATGGGAGAGACCCTGTTCCGATTAAAATAACTCGCGAAATAATTCGATTCCCGAAATGCTCTCCGGGATTCTAAGAATAGACCAAGCCTGCTATCATATGTGGCGGGTTAGAGTACGCTCAGGTTTGAACTCTAGGTTCCTCAGAGCGGCGCCTTTGCCAATATTTTCGAACCACGCCCACTTTTTGGCCGTTTTTGATGGGAGAGACTCTGTTCCGATTAAAATAACTCGCGAAATAATTCGATTCCCGAAATGCTCTCCGGGATTCTAAGAATAGACCAAGCCTGCTATCATATGTGGCGGGTTAGAGTACGCTCAGGTTTGAACTCTAGGTTCCTCAGAGCGGCGCCTTTGCCAATATTTTCGAACCACGCCCACTTTTTGGCCGTTTTTGATGGGAGAGACCCTGTTCCGATTAAAATAACTCGCGAAATAATTCGATTCCCGAAATGCTCTCCGGGATTCTAAGAATAGACCAAGCCTGCTATCATATGTGGCGGGTTAGAGTACGCTCAGGTTTGAACTCTAGGTTCCTCAGAGCGGCGCCTTTGCCAATATTTTCGAACCACGCCCACTTTTTGGCCGTTTTTGATGGGAGAGACCCTGTTCCGATTAAAATAACTCGCGAAATAATTCGATTCCCGAAATGCTCTCCGGGATTCTAAGAATAGACCAAGCCTGCTATCATATGTGGCGGGTTAGAGTACGCTCAGGTTTGAACTCTAGGTTCCTCAGAGCGGCGCCTTTGCCAATATTTTCGAACCACGCCCACTTTTTGGCCGTTTTTGATGGGAGAGACCCTGTTCCGATTAAAATAACTCGCGAAATAATTCGATTCCCGAAATGCTCTCCGGGATTCTAAGAATAGACCAAGCCTGCTATCATATGTGGCGGGTTAGAGTACGCTCAGGTTTGAACTCTAGGTTCCTCAGAGCGGCGCCTTTGCCAATATTTTCGAACCACGCCCACTTTTTGGCCGTTTTTGATGGGAGAGACCCTGTTCCGATTAAAATAACTCGCGAAATAATTCGATTCCCGAAATGCTCTCCGGGATTCTAAGAATAGACCAAGCCTGCTATCATATGTGGCGGGTTAGAGTACGCTCAGGTTTGAACTCTAGGTTCCTCAGAGCGGCGCCTTTGCCAATATTTTCGAACCACGCCCACTTTTTGGCCGTTTTTGATGGGAGAGACCCTGTTCCGATTAAAATAACTCGCGAAATAATTCGATTCCCGAAATGCTCTCCGGGATTCTAAGAATAGACCAAGCCTGCTATCATATGTGGCGGGTTAGAGTACGCTCAGGTTTGAACTCTAGGTTCCTCAGAGCGGCGCCTTTGCCAATATTTTCGAACCACGCCCACTTTTTGGCCGTTTTTGATGGGAGAGACCCTGTTCCGATTAAAATAACTCGCGAAATAATTCGATTCCCGAAATGCTCTCCGGGATTCTAAGAATAGACCAAGCCTGCTATCATATGTGGCGGGTTAGAGTACGCTCAGGTTTGAACTCTAGGTTCCTCAGAGCGGCGCCTTTGCCAATATTTTCGAACCACGCCCACTTTTTGGCCGTTTTTGATGGGAGAGACCCTGTTCCGATTAAAATAACTCGCGAAATAATTCGATTCCCGAAATGCTCTCCGGGATTCTAAGAATAGACCAAGCCTGCTATCATATGTGGCGGGTTAGAGTACGCTCAGGTTTGAACTCTAGGTTCCTCAGAGCGGCGCCTTTGCCAATATTTTCGAACCACGCCCACTTTTTGGCCGTTTTTGATGGGAGAGACCCTGTTCCGATTAAAATAACTCGCGAAATAATTCGATTCCCGAAATGCTCTCCGGGATTCTAAGAATAGACCAAGCCTGCTATCATATGTGGCGGGTTAGAGTACGCTCAGGTTTGAACTCTAGGTTCCTCAGAGCGGCGCCTTTGCCAATATTTTCGAACCACGCCCACTTTTTGGCCGTTTTTGATGGGAGAGACCCTGTTCCGATTAAAATAACTCGCGAAATAATTCGATTCCCGAAATGCTCTCCGGGATTCTAAGAATAGACCAAGCCTGCTATCATATGTGGCGGGTTAGAGTACGCTCAGGTTTGAACTCTAGGTTCCTCAGAGCGGCGCCTTTGCCAATATTTTCGAACCACGCCCACTTTTTGGCCGTTTTTGATGGGAGAGACCCTGTTCCGATTAAAATAACTCGCGAAATAATTCGATTCCCGAAATGCTCTCCGGGATTCTAAGAATAGACCAAGCCTGCTATCATATGTGGCGGGTTAGAGTACGCTCAGGTTTGAACTCTAGGTTCCTCAGAGCGGCGCCTTTGCCAATATTTTCGAACCACGCCCACTTTTTGGCCGTTTTTGATGGGAGAGACCCTGTTCCGATTAAAATAACTCGCGAAATAATTCGATTCCCGAAATGCTCTCCGGGATTCTAAGAATAGACCAAGCCTGCTATCATATGTGGCGGGTTAGAGTACGCTCAGGTTTGAACTCTAGGTTCCTCAGAGCGGCGCCTTTGCCAATATTTTCGAACCACGCCCACTTTTTGGCCGTTTTTGATGGGAGAGACCCTGTTCCGATTAAAATAACTCGCGAAATAATTCGATTCCCGAAATGCTCTCCGGGATTCTAAGAATAGACCAAGCCTGCTATCATATGTGGCGGGTTAGAGTACGCTCAGGTTTGAACTCTAGGTTCCTCAGAGCGGCGCCTTTGCCAATATTTTCGAACCACGCCCACTTTTTGGCCGTTTTTGATGGGAGAGACCCTGTTCCGATTAAAATAACTCGCGAAATAATTCGATTCCCGAAATGCTCTCCGGGATTCTAAGAATAGACCAAGCCTGCTATCATATGTGGCGGGTTAGAGTACGCTCAGGTTTGAACTCTAGGTTCCTCAGAGCGGCGCCTTTGCCAATATTTTCGAACCACGCCCACTTTTTGGCCGTTTTTGATGGGAGAGACCCTGTTCCGATTAAAATAACTCGCGAAATAATTCGATTCCCGAAATGCTCTCCGGGATTCTAAGAATAGACCAAGCCTGCTATCATATGTGGCGGGTTAGAGTACGCTCAGGTTTGAACTCTAGGTTCCTCAGAGCGGCGCCTTTGCCAATATTTTCGAACCACGCCCACTTTTTGGCCGTTTTTGATGGGAGAGACCCTGTTCCGATTAAAATAACTCGCGAAATAATTCGATTCCCGAAATGCTCTCCGGGATTCTAAGAATAGACCAAGCCTGCTATCATATGTGGCGGGTTAGAGTACGCTCAGGTTTGAACTCTAGGTTCCTCAGAGCGGCGCCTTTGCCAATATTTTCGAACCACGCCCACTTTTTGGCCGTTTTTGATGGGAGAGACCCTGTTCCGATTAAAATAACTCGCGAAATAATTCGATTCCCGAAATGCTCTCCGGGATTCTAAGAATAGACCAAGCCTGCTATCATATGTGGCGGGTTAGAGTACGCTCAGGTTTGAACTCTAGGTTCCTCAGAGCGGCGCCTTTGCCAATATTTTCGAACCACGCCCACTTTTTGGCCGTTTTTGATGGGAGAGACCCTGTTCCGATTAAAATAACTCGCGAAATAATTCGATTCCCGAAATGCTCTCCGGGATTCTAAGAATAGACCAAGCCTGCTATCATATGTGGCGGGTTAGAGTACGCTCAGGTTTGAACTCTAGGTTCCTCAGAGCGGCGCCTTTGCCAATATTTTCGAACCACGCCCACTTTTTGGCCGTTTTTGATGGGAGAGACCCTGTTCCGATTAAAATAACTCGCGAAATAATTCGATTCCCGAAATGCTCTCCGGGATTCTAAGAATAGACCAAGCCTGCTATCATATGTGGCGGGTTAGAGTACGCTCAGGTTTGAACTCTAGGTTCCTCAGAGCGGCGCCTTTGCCAATATTTTCGAACCACGCCCACTTTTTGGCCGTTTTTGATGGGAGAGACCCTGTTCCGATTAAAATAACTCGCGAAATAATTCGATTCCCGAAATGCTCTCCGGGATTCTAAGAATAGACCAAGCCTGCTATCATATGTGGCGGGTTAGAGTACGCTCAGGTTTGAACTCTAGGTTCCTCAGAGCGGCGCCTTTGCCAATATTTTCGAACCACGCCCACTTTTTGGCCGTTTTTGATGGGAGAGACCCTGTTCCGATTAAAATAACTCGCGAAATAATTCGATTCCCGAAATGCTCTCCGGGATTCTAAGAATAGACCAAGCCTGCTATCATATGTGGCGGGTTAGAGTACGCTCAGGTTTGAACTCTAGGTTCCTCAGAGCGGCGCCTTTGCCAATATTTTCGAACCACGCCCACTTTTTGGCCGTTTTTGATGGGAGAGACCCTGTTCCGATTAAAATAACTCGCGAAATAATTCGATTCCCGAAATGCTCTCCGGGATTCTAAGAATAGACCAAGCCTGCTATCATATGTGGCGGGTTAGAGTACGCTCAGGTTTGAACTCTAGGTTCCTCAGAGCGGCGCCTTTGCCAATATTTTCGAACCACGCCCACTTTTTGGCCGTTTTTGATGGGAGAGACCCTGTTCCGATTAAAATAACTCGCGAAATAATTCGATTCCCGAAATGCTCTCCGGGATTCTAAGAATAGACCAAGCCTGCTATCATATGTGGCGGGTTAGAGTACGCTCAGGTTTGAACTCTAGGTTCCTCAGAGCGGCGCCTTTGCCAATATTTTCGAACCACGCCCACTTTTTGGCCGTTTTTGATGGGAGAGACCCTGTTCCGATTAAAATAACTCGCGAAATAATTCGATTCCCGAAATGCTCTCCGGGATTCTAAGAATAGACCAAGCCTGCTATCATATGTGGCGGGTTAGAGTACGCTCAGGTTTGAACTCTAGGTTCCTCAGAGCGGCGCCTTTGCCAATATTTTCGAACCACGCCCACTTTTTGGCCGTTTTTGATGGGAGAGACCCTGTTCCGATTAAAATAACTCGCGAAATAATTCGATTCCCGAAATGCTCTCCGGGATTCTAAGAATAGACCAAGCCTGCTATCATATGTGGCGGGTTAGAGTACGCTCAGGTTTGAACTCTAGGTTCCTCAGAGCGGCGCCTTTGCCAATATTTTCGAACCACGCCCACTTTTTGGCCGTTTTTGATGGGAGAGACTCTGTTCCGATTAAAATAACTCGCGAAATAATTCGATTCCCGAAATGCTCTCCGGGATTCTAAGAATAGACCAAGCCTGCTATCATATGTGGCGGGTTAGAGTACGCTCAGGTTTGAACTCTAGGTTCCTCAGAGCGGCGCCTTTGCCAATATTTTCGAACCACGCCCACTTTTTGGCCGTTTTTGATGGGAGAGACCCTGTTCCGATTAAAATAACTCGCGAAATAATTCGATTCCCGAAATGCTCTCCGGGATTCTAAGAATAGACCAAGCCTGCTATCATATGTGGCGGGTTAGAGTACGCTCAGGTTTGAACTCTAGGTTCCTCAGAGCGGCGCCTTTGCCAATATTTTCGAACCACGCCCACTTTTTGGCCGTTTTTGATGGGAGAGACCCTGTTCCGATTAAAATAACTCGCGAAATAATTCGATTCCCGAAATGCTCTCCGGGATTCTAAGAATAGACCAAGCCTGCTATCATATGTGGCGGGTTAGAGTACGCTCAGGTTTGAACTCTAGGTTCCTCAGAGCGGCGCCTTTGCCAATATTTTCGAACCACGCCCACTTTTTGGCCGTTTTTGATGGGAGAGACCCTGTTCCGATTAAAATAACTCGCGAAATAATTCGATTCCCGAAATGCTCTCCGGGATTCTAAGAATAGACCAAGCCTGCTATCATATGTGGCGGGTTAGAGTACGCTCAGGTTTGAACTCTAGGTTCCTCAGAGCGGCGCCTTTGCCAATATTTTCGAACCACGCCCACTTTTTGGCCGTTTTTGATGGGAGAGACCCTGTTCCGATTAAAATAACTCGCGAAATAATTCGATTCCCGAAATGCTCTCCGGGATTCTAAGAATAGACCAAGCCTGCTATCATATGTGGCGGGTTAGAGTACGCTCAGGTTTGAACTCTAGGTTCCTCAGAGCGGCGCCTTTGCCAATATTTTCGAACCACGCCCACTTTTTGGCCGTTTTTGATGGGAGAGACCCTGTTCCGATTAAAATAACTCGCGAAATAATTCGATTCCCGAAATGCTCTCCGGGATTCTAAGAATAGACCAAGCCTGCTATCATATGTGGCGGGTTAGAGTACGCTCAGGTTTGAACTCTAGGTTCCTCAGAGCGGCGCCTTTGCCAATATTTTCGAACCACGCCCACTTTTTGGCCGTTTTTGATGGGAGAGACCCTGTTCCGATTAAAATAACTCGCGAAATAATTCGATTCCCGAAATGCTCTCCGGGATTCTAAGAATAGACCAAGCCTGCTATCATATGTGGCGGGTTAGAGTACGCTCAGGTTTGAACTCTAGGTTCCTCAGAGCGGCGCCTTTGCCAATATTTTCGAACCACGCCCACTTTTTGGCCGTTTTTGATGGGAGAGACCCTGTTCCGATTAAAATAACTCGCGAAATAATTCGATTCCCGAAATGCTCTCCGGGATTCTAAGAATAGACCAAGCCTGCTATCATATGTGGCGGGTTAGAGTACGCTCAGGTTTGAACTCTAGGTTCCTCAGAGCGGCGCCTTTGCCAATATTTTCGAACCACGCCCACTTTTTGGCCGTTTTTGATGGGAGAGACCCTGTTCCGATTAAAATAACTCGCGAAATAATTCGATTCCCGAAATGCTCTCCGGGATTCTAAGAATAGACCAAGCCTGCTATCATATGTGGCGGGTTAGAGTACGCTCAGGTTTGAACTCTAGGTTCCTCAGAGCGGCGCCTTTGCCAATATTTTCGAACCACGCCCACTTTTTGGCCGTTTTTGATGGGAGAGACCCTGTTCCGATTAAAATAACTCGCGAAATAATTCGATTCCCGAAATGCTCTCCGGGATTCTAAGAATAGACCAAGCCTGCTATCATATGTGGCGGGTTAGAGTACGCTCAGGTTTGAACTCTAGGTTCCTCAGAGCGGCGCCTTTGCCAATATTTTCGAACCACGCCCACTTTTTGGCCGTTTTTGATGGGAGAGACCCTGTTCCGATTAAAATAACTCGCGAAATAATTCGATTCCCGAAATGCTCTCCGGGATTCTAAGAATAGACCAAGCCTGCTATCATATGTGGCGGGTTAGAGTACGCTCAGGTTTGAACTCTAGGTTCCTCAGAGCGGCGCCTTTGCCAATATTTTCGAACCACGCCCACTTTTTGGCCGTTTTTGATGGGAGAGACCCTGTTCCGATTAAAATAACTCGCGAAATAATTCGATTCCCGAAATGCTCTCCGGGATTCTAAGAATAGACCAAGCCTGCTATCATATGTGGCGGGTTAGAGTACGCTCAGGTTTGAACTCTAGGTTCCTCAGAGCGGCGCCTTTGCCAATATTTTCGAACCACGCCCACTTTTTGGCCGTTTTTGATGGGAGAGACCCTGTTCCGATTAAAATAACTCGCGAAATAATTCGATTCCCGAAATGCTCTCCGGGATTCTAAGAATAGACCAAGCCTGCTATCATATGTGGCGGGTTAGAGTACGCTCAGGTTTGAACTCTAGGTTCCTCAGAGCGGCGCCTTTGCCAATATTTTCGAACCACGCCCACTTTTTGGCCGTTTTTGATGGGAGAGACCCTGTTCCGATTAAAATAACTCGCGAAATAATTCGATTCCCGAAATGCTCTCCGGGATTCTAAGAATAGACCAAGCCTGCTATCATATGTGGCGGGTTAGAGTACGCTCAGGTTTGAACTCTAGGTTCCTCAGAGCGGCGCCTTTGCCAATATTTTCGAACCACGCCCACTTTTTGGCCGTTTTTGATGGGAGAGACCCTGTTCCGATTAAAATAACTCGCGAAATAATTCGATTCCCGAAATGCTCTCCGGGATTCTAAGAATAGACCAAGCCTGCTATCATATGTGGCGGGTTAGAGTACGCTCAGGTTTGAACTCTAGGTTCCTCAGAGCGGCGCCTTTGCCAATATTTTCGAACCACGCCCACTTTTTGGCCGTTTTTGATGGGAGAGACCCTGTTCCGATTAAAATAACTCGCGAAATAATTCGATTCCCGAAATGCTCTCCGGGATTCTAAGAATAGACCAAGCCTGCTATCATATGTGGCGGGTTAGAGTACGCTCAGGTTTGAACTCTAGGTTCCTCAGAGCGGCGCCTTTGCCAATATTTTCGAACCACGCCCACTTTTTGGCCGTTTTTGATGGGAGAGACCCTGTTCCGATTAAAATAACTCGCGAAATAATTCGATTCCCGAAATGCTCTCCGGGATTCTAAGAATAGACCAAGCCTGCTATCATATGTGGCGGGTTAGAGTACGCTCAGGTTTGAACTCTAGGTTCCTCAGAGCGGCGCCTTTGCCAATATTTTCGAACCACGCCCACTTTTTGGCCGTTTTTGATGGGAGAGACCCTGTTCCGATTAAAATAACTCGCGAAATAATTCGATTCCCGAAATGCTCTCCGGGATTCTAAGAATAGACCAAGCCTGCTATCATATGTGGCGGGTTAGAGTACGCTCAGGTTTGAACTCTAGGTTCCTCAGAGCGGCGCCTTTGCCAATATTTTCGAACCACGCCCACTTTTTGGCCGTTTTTGATGGGAGAGACCCTGTTCCGATTAAAATAACTCGCGAAATAATTCGATTCCCGAAATGCTCTCCGGGATTCTAAGAATAGACCAAGCCTGCTATCATATGTGGCGGGTTAGAGTACGCTCAGGTTTGAACTCTAGGTTCCTCAGAGCGGCGCCTTTGCCAATATTTTCGAACCACGCCCACTTTTTGGCCGTTTTTGATGGGAGAGACCCTGTTCCGATTAAAATAACTCGCGAAATAATTCGATTCCCGAAATGCTCTCCGGGATTCTAAGAATAGACCAAGCCTGCTATCATATGTGGCGGGTTAGAGTACGCTCAGGTTTGAACTCTAGGTTCCTCAGAGCGGCGCCTTTGCCAATATTTTCGAACCACGCCCACTTTTTGGCCGTTTTTGATGGGAGAGACCCTGTTCCGATTAAAATAACTCGCGAAATAATTCGATTCCCGAAATGCTCTCCGGGATTCTAAGAATAGACCAAGCCTGCTATCATATGTGGCGGGTTAGAGTACGCTCAGGTTTGAACTCTAGGTTCCTCAGAGCGGCGCCTTTGCCAATATTTTCGAACCACGCCCACTTTTTGGCCGTTTTTGATGGGAGAGACCCTGTTCCGATTAAAATAACTCGCGAAATAATTCGATTCCCGAAATGCTCTCCGGGATTCTAAGAATAGACCAAGCCTGCTATCATATGTGGCGGGTTAGAGTACGCTCAGGTTTGAACTCTAGGTTCCTCAGAGCGGCGCCTTTGCCAATATTTTCGAACCACGCCCACTTTTTGGCCGTTTTTGATGGGAGAGACCCTGTTCCGATTAAAATAACTCGCGAAATAATTCGATTCCCGAAATGCTCTCCGGGATTCTAAGAATAGACCAAGCCTGCTATCATATGTGGCGGGTTAGAGTACGCTCAGGTTTGAACTCTAGGTTCCTCAGAGCGGCGCCTTTGCCAATATTTTCGAACCACGCCCACTTTTTGGCCGTTTTTGATGGGAGAGACCCTGTTCCGATTAAAATAACTCGCGAAATAATTAAATTCCCGAAATGCTCTCCGGGATTCTAAGAATAGACCAAGCCTGCTATCATATGTGGCGGGTTAGAGTACGCTCAGGTTTGAACTCTAGGTTCCTCAGAGCGGCGCCTTTGCCAATATTTTCGAACCACGCCCACTTTTTGGCCGTTTTTGATGGGAGAGACCCTGTTCCGATTAAAATAACTCGCGAAATAATTCGATTCCCGAAATGCTCTCCGGGATTCTAAGAATAGACCAAGCCTGCTATCATATGTGGCGGGTTAGAGTACGCTCAGGTTTGAACTCTAGGTTCCTCAGAGCGGCGCCTTTGCCAATATTTTCGAACCACGCCCCCTTTTTGGCCGTTTTTGATGGGAGAGACCCTGTTCCGATTAAAATAACTCGCGAAATAATTAAATTCCCGAAATGCTCTCCGGGATTCTAAGAATAGACCAAGCCTGCTATCATATGTGGCGGGTTAGAGTACGCTCAGGTTTGAACTCTAGGTTCCTCAGAGCGGCGCCTTTGCCAATATTTTCGAACCACGCCCACTTTTTGGCCGTTTTTGATGGGAGAGACCCTGTTCCGATTAAAATAACTCGCGAAATAATTCGATTCCCGAAATGCTCTCCGGGATTCTAAGAATAGACCAAGCCTGCTATCATATGTGGCGGGTTAGAGTACGCTCAGGGTTGAACTCTAGGTTCCTCAGAGCGGCGTCTTTGGCAATATTTTCAGACCACGTCCCCTTTATGACCGTTAATTCTAGCTGGGGTCGAGCGGCACCATCGGCAGCTACTGTTTTACACAAGCTAATGCATGGGACTCTTCGAGAAAAACTGTGAAAACTGCAATATCCTAGTAGGCTGTTTTCGACGATGAGACTTTTATCATGTTTTCTGGAAATGAGAGTTTATATTCTGGTCTCAAGTATCAAAAGCGATACAATACCAATATATTTTATTAAATCCTTTGTGGTTAAGGGTCGAGGGGTGTGATTTTGTTGGGTGTAAACTGTGATGCGGTTCAATAAGACAAGGGTTGCCGAGAGTCAATGTGGAGTCGCTCGTGATCTGGACATCATCAGAGGTTAGTAGGCGATAAGTTGGCCTTTACTGAGGACAGTAACGCGCAACGCGCAACTAAAGCACTGCGGTAATCATCGAGCTCGCACTGAAGGCGGAGCTTCTAGTCTAGGGCGAACGAAGTATAGACGCTTTGCAGCAGCTGTGCATGGGCGCCGCCATAACTGACCTTCAGTTGTTGTTTCCCCTTATTACGTTTACTTCACTTCATTATTACCATAGCAGGCCAGGTTATTGCCATTCTAGATTTTATTCTGTCTTTCTCCCCAGCATTGGCCTTTGTGGAGGCTCGTCCACACTAATTTCAGTGGCTCGGTATCTCGGTAAAACAAGAGAAGGTCAGCAATGGCGGCTGTATTCTGGCGCGTATGTAAAGCGTCTTAGCAGTACTGCCAGAGAGGCTGACATGCAGAGTGACCATCTTGCGCGTGTCACGCGCGCGGAGCGTATTTGCCGAAAACATAACGAAAGGCAACACCTTCCGCAGCTCGCGCGCGTTTATGTGGTCAATTTTACATGTGTAATCTTCGCCGTACCTAGAAAGCGTGACAAGCTGTCACGAGGACCGCCTCAAGAAGCCGTCAATCGCCCACACCATATATAGCGAATTAGGTCCCGCTAAATTAAAGTTACAAAATGCATTGCAGAAATGCAAAACTTGACGGGCGAGGTATCGCCCACCAAATTTAGCTCACGATGGTCACGTGACATTATCAGCGAGGTGTGACCACGTTACTTCATAAGCATAACGTCGTCACGTGATACCAACCATGTGACAATGTCACGCTATACTACACAACGCACGTGACTTGACAACATGGCGTGACACTAAAAATCACGATGTCAAGATACTATGACGCCACTCTACACTGTGTCACATGACGTGACGTTATGAAACACTACGACGCGACACTGTGACATCACGTGCCCCAACCACGTGACCATCGGACATATTGTACGTACGAAAGGGTTTAGAAAATCTCATAAACAAATACCCAGCGCAGCTCACAACACGCTGCTCACTTTGTGTCTTGAGTATGCCCAAAGGATTAAGATTAATTTTAATTAATTATATTATGGTCATATTTAAATAACTCGTTCAAGAACGGCAAGTCAAAAATGTATTCACACGTACACTTAAAAACACATCATTATTATAACTGCGTGGTTGAAATACGCGTAATAATTTTTCTTTTCGTGTGCGTGGCGTTTGTGCTGCCTGATATGATTTTTTTTTACCTTGATTTAAGAAATTAGATGTAATATCGTATCTTCCTTACAAAAAAATGCTTTTACCTCCCGGAGAAACGTTCTTGCTCCACCGTGAAACCAATTCGTATTTCATTTATATTTTTTATTCAGAAACCCCAGGTTCGAACCCCAGGTTCGAACCCCAGGGTTTGGCAAATATGTGATAGGAGTGAATGATGCACATCTATCATGTACTATTTATGGTTATATTAATTCAGTTACTTCGTCGTTATGCGCGAGAAACAGCTTTTTACTGCTCTAAACAGCCCTGAATTCATTTGGAGAGCCCTGTCTTTTGTTCTTTTAATGACCTGGGCACTTCGTAGAATTAACGGATCGCGAAGAAAATAGTACCATGATGTAGCTGGAGAACTGGAGCTTATATTACCGTTGAGAGCAACTCGGGATACGGAGTGGTTAGTTTGTAAATCGAGTTTGAACTCAAATATTTCTCTGTAAATCACCGTACTCCCATACGGATAATGCATTTTTTTCCGATTGCCAGTTGGCTCTATTTATCTTAGACGTACAGTCCTTAAATTTAGCACAATGAACAAAAAGGGTATCTATTAAAAAAGCTCGCTGAGAGCAAATTAATGCGCCGCTTAGAATGTCGTGAAATAAAAAATATATAGTTCTTCCCATTGAGTTACGGGCCGTCCCGCCACCGCTGCCGATAGATGGCGCAAGTAGTGTCGGCGCGCTCGTGTCTACGAATCCTGGGTATGTATTACGCCTTTCGGTAGCTACTTCTACAAGAGGGTCCCGTTCGGAATAACCTCAGCGCTAGAGATATTAAAAAAGAACATTCTCGGAAATTCTAGACGGGATGGAAGGCGTACAAAACTACATGGATGACATCTTAGTCTACGGGAGAGACAAGAAGGAGCACGATCGTCGCTTGGACGCGGTTGTCAAGAAGCTCCAGGCAGCCGGAGTTACGCTAAACCGGGACAAGTGCAAGTTCGCACCCTCAAGGATTTGGTCCTTGGGCATGGTCTTAGATGAAAAAGGAATCTACTCGGACCCAGAGAAGGTGCGTGCCATCAAGATCCTACCCCAGCCGAAGACTATGTCGGAGGTCAGAGGATTACTGGGGATGATCAAACACGTGGCGAAATTCCTCCCAGAAGCCTCCGCGATGTCGGAACCTCTACGTCAACTTCTACGGAAGAACAGAGAGTTCGTCTGGGACCAACCCCAGGAAAAAGCATTCGAGAAGCTCAAAGAACCCCTCATCTCCGATACCTGCTTGGCAAGGTACAACCCAGAATACCCGACCATCGTATCGGCAGATGCTTCTTCATACGGAATCGGCGCAGTCATCATGCACGACCAATCCTCGGGAGAGCGCAGGGCAGTAGCCTACTCGTCAGGGGCATTGACGAAACCCGAGGTGAGGTACTCTCAAATAGAAAAGAAGCTTTCGCACTAACATAGATAGGCATACCTGAGAGGACTAACGTTTCTTTTCGAGACCAACCACAAGCCATTGCTTTCTCTCCTTGGCCGCGATCAGATAGACTCATTGCCACCCAGAATTTAACGCTTTAGAATGCGACTCATGCGGTATTCTTTAACATCACGCATGTTTTAGGGAAAAGTATCGCTACGGCGGACACCTCATCCGGGTCAAGGCTCAAGGATGCGGGCCACCGGGACTCCGCTCTGACAGACGCCGAAGTTTTGTCGTTCGTAGTTAATTCTTTGCAAGCACACCAAGCGACCGAGTCTCTGCTGGAAAAGCTGTGACTGGAGCAGTAGGCGGATCCGGAGTGCGTGGCCCTGTTCAACGTATGCCAGTCGACGTGGCCGCCCAAAGATAAGCTCTATTTTCTTCTCAAGCCTTATTGGTCAGAGAGGGGCAACATAACGGTCTGCGATCGAGTGTTACTGAACGGCGTTTGGCTGATCTTCCCAAGAAGCCTCCGGAAAGAAATGCTAGCGCGCGTCGACGAGGGGCATCGGGGCATCATCTGTTGCCGCGCAACAGCAGCTAGTCTATCTGGTGGCCAGGCGTTGAAGCAGCATCGGGGGAAGTTGTCGCGAATCGCTCAAAGTGCGCACAAGTAAGAGTGCAATTCCACGAGCCCATGCTTCCAACGACCGCACCCGAACTTCCATGGCAAAAAGTGGGCCTTGACTTATTTGAACTCAGAGGCTCTCAATACCTGGTCGTTGTCGACTACTATTCCAGGTACCCGGAGCTGGCTCTGCTCGGTCGAGACACAACATCAGCTCGAGTCATGGAGCGCCTCAAAAGAATCTTCGCAAGGCACTGAATAACAAGGAGCGTTCGGTCCCACAACGGGCCGCAGTTCTCCTCTTCCGTCTTCGAAAGGTTCTCAAGAGCGTACGGCTTCCTCCAGATAACGAGGAGTCCTTGATACCCTGAGTCCAACGGAGAAGCAGAGGGCTCGGTAAGGACACTCAAAACCTCACTGAAAGGCCGACGATCTTTATCTCGATCTATTGAACTATCAAAACACACAAATTCCGTCTGGTTACAGTCCTGCCGAGTTGTTGATGGGTGACGTCCACGCAGTAGAGTTTCTTGCCACCCAAGTTTGCTCGAACCTAAAACCGTGAACCACGCAGACTGGGGACCACGTGATGAAAGAAATCGGTGAAAACAAGAAGCGCACTTCGATAAGCGCATTCAGTGAGGTCTCTGCCTAGCCTTTCTGCAGGTCTGCGGGTCTGGCTTCCGGAAACAAGCACCGAGGCAAGGGTGGTCCAGGCATCCTCAACCCCAAGGTCCTACTGGGTCCAGAAGGACGAGTACCGAGTACGAGGTCCCGAAGGACGAGTACGCCAACTGGTTGCAGTACAAGGGAAACAGCCGGCCAGAACGTCTCAACGCGCCAGGTTCCTGACAAGCCATCACCGGGTAGTAAAGACGGAATCTTCCGTCGGCTCTACCAAAAATCAAGTTCCCGACATGCTAGACGATTCCGGAGAGTCGGGGATGACGCCTGTCCAGAGTCCCCAACGCCAGAGGCCGGTTCCAGCCAACGCGATGCCGCCTCCTCAACAACGGCAGTCTCGCTTCGGTCGCCTAATTAAATCTCCGAAAAGGCTCGGAATTAATGAATAATTCTTTGTATAAGCTAGCTGACTGTAAGAACGCACGTTGTTGTGAAAGAGGAAGATGAGGTGTCATGATGCGGCCGCGCGGCTATCATTCTGAGAACGCGACCGCGCCTGTGCTTGTATTCTTTGTTTGGTTGACACGCGACTATATAAAAGGAACGCTTGTCGAATAAAACTGGCTTTTTTCGGCACCAACAAGACAGAACCCAGGACAACCAAAGGGTTTCTTCCGTTTAATTCAGGTCATTCCAAAACCATAAAACGAAGTGTTGCGAGCACCGCTCTTCTATCGGCGTTAAACAAATTGTGTCACCAAAATACCGAGTCAAGTTTTAAATGACAAATTCCCCGTTTACGAGACCCTTGATAACCGCATGTTCTCTTGGTCAACGTGTGTTAGACGATCTCTACAAAACTGAAGTGCAAAACATCGGGCACAGGTGGAACGCAGCAAACAAAAGATAAACAAAATATCACAATATTACCCTTCATCCATAGAATAGCACACAAGTTAAAACAGACAGCTGCGAGGCAGGACATCAAGGTTGTGTGCTTTGCGCCAAACAAAGCTTACTCCGTGTGACGTCAGGTAAACCAGGACATTTACCACATGAAAACTTGCAACATCTCTCATAGGACACGATACGCCTTATGCGAAAAGGGGGTTGTTTTTCATATTCCATTGCTATTTCCGCAACAGTGAGTGCAGTGCAGAGTTCAAAAGCGTCACCATCATCGCAAAAAACACAAGAATCAGTATGCTCGAGAGATGCTCGAGACCTTGGTCATAGAGGAAAACGAAGCAACGTGCGTCAGCGAGCGCTCGATCACGCACAATACCAAAGGAAAATAATATTTGCGATGTTTTATGTCCTGGCAAAGTGCGGGTGATTCAAATTTAAGTTTAATTAGGTTTTCGAATATCACCTCTGTTTTTATGCGCATTAAAAAAAAGCACAAAGGTATGGTTTCAGAAATATGATAAAGTATTAAACTACTGTTAGTAGTCCAGTGGTATGTCTGTCTCTTTTTCTTTCTATATTTAATTTTCTAATCTCAGCTGTCCTATTATAGAATTGTTGTTATGCTAGCGTAGGCTGTAATGCCACATCAAACTTGAGTCGGGAGTAAAAAAAATATTAAAATTATATTACTAATATTCAGAATACCAGTAAGCATACTAGCATGACCAACTAGATGAAACTCATCATGGTGCGAAAAATAAAACCAGACGCAAGAGCTTAGTATAACCGCTTGTAAATTTATCAGGCTAATTTTTCTGGCAAGTTAAAACCTCACAGGAAAGTATTTGGTTTGCAAGTTTTGTGTTGCAAAAAGCTATATGCATGCCCTGAATATTATTACCTTAGTGTAAACCACATGTTACGGTGGCGCAACCTCGCGGCGGGAACTTCTCTTTGCGTAGCAACTGTGACTCGAGCACACGAGGCGCCACGTAAACGTGCGGAGTGGCTATATTTGTTCCCTTTGACGTCAACTGCCACCTAAAGTTTTTTTTTTATTTTTTTTATATAAAAACAGTGTATGTCGAGTTTACAAGTTTTTACCCCTATTGAAACACAGTACTCTCTAACGAAGTTACAATGCACATCTTTAAAATGTTCAAAACCAAGCCTAGAGCTTGACATCACAGCTTCGGCGGCTTGCGTCACAGCATCTTTGATTATTTTTGTTGGATCTGTAGAAACTTATCTTCAAAAAAGTGTAAGACATCACTGGAATGTAGAACGTGTAGTGATGTTAGCTTTGCGCACGCGACCCGTTTTGTTACGTGGTGCAAAGCCCTTTTCGATTACTATGGAGCTAGACACTACCAACGCAAACGTCATGATTTGATAGAGAAATGCGAAGATTTGTACAGTAACTAGTTTAGCAAGTTGAGTTATTTTATTTTTCAGTGACCTTCTGTTCCAAGACGAATGTTTGGCAAAGCCGTTTGCGACAATACACTTTCTCTTAAAAATAACAAAATTTGAAATTTCCACAATTGTACAAATATCGTTGGCCTCAGCGCCGAAATTAGGAAGACGAAATTTATCCCTGGACAAGGGGAAGAAGGGGGACAAAAGTCGTTTGTTCGACTGAAGTCTTACTTCTGATTAGCTCAGTTTGTAGTGCGTTCTACAAGAAATGGAGAGACTCCTGGTTTGATACCATGACCAGGAAAAAAATCCATTCTCCATGAATTATAATCGTCATTCTTTTGAAGCTCGCTTCCACCTTTGCATTTAACTACAGTATGAATAATAAATATTGAAGTCTTTGTTTTTCTTTTATATTGTAATGTATGAGCAATGCATTTCATGCTCTCGCTGACACTGTTCACTGCACGTTTTGCGCGAATTGTTTTGGGACTGAAGAACAAGCAAACACACGGACGTTGACCGTAACAAGCGTATCATGATTTTGTTTTCCTTGGGGGGGGGGGGAGGCAAAGTGTCAGCAACTCACTATGTAGTACAGCTTTCGATCGCGGAGGTGGTTTCGCACATTTCACTTTGAGCTGGCGTTGAAGCGACCCTGGGAGTCAGCCACCGCCTCTTTTAAATAGGTGTTTTAGAATAATCTGTTTATTGGTTTGCAAAAGGCAGAAATATATCAACTTGGAACTAGTAAGAAACCCACACTAAAATCACCGTAGAACTTACAAGGTGCATGAAGTCTCTTCCATTGGAGTTGTTGCTAGATGCGCGTTATTTTTTGGCGTGTGGTCTGCCCCCTTATAGCTTGAGGAGCTATTCCTGCGTTAAATAATTCTCGTTCGGATGAGGTAAAAATAAACCCTGTTCCCCTTGGTAATTGATGTACTAAAGTAGAAAGAAGAATATTCCCAATTCATTGTTAATTGCCTTAGTACAGCAAAGAGCAGAATATTACCATCCAAGGGCTAGACACTTCAGCACCAAAGAATTTCATTTGGGCGTCGTTATGATCGGCCAGCCAGAGAGCGGGTTCGGCTTTCTGACAGCGCCATCGAACACCCATCGACTGACCAGAGTATTGGGCTCGGCATTCTGGTGCCACCGAACAGGCTGACCGACGCGGCGTGGGTGGGGTGCGGCTTCCGGGTGACTCCGAGCGGGCCACCCGGCACAGCGGGAGCTGACCCCCCTGACACCCCGCTGATAAACGGGGGCCCGCTTCCTCGGCCTTCCGACCGGGTGCTGACGGACGATGGACACAAGTGGAGACGTTTGGGTCTCGGTGTGTGGTCGGGAAAGCTGCTCTGTTCTATCGTTTTTCTGGGAAACGGGACGTGAGGGATGCTTGGGGCGGGGTGTGACCACGTGGGAGGTCCCCGTCCAACGGGACTGCAGACATCCCGTGGTGACGAAAGTGCCGTTACCCCTCGCGGGACCTTGCACAGGGACCTCCTCGCCATTTCAAGGGGGCCAGATTAGCCGGTGCTCGGACTCGTGGAGAGTCCCTCCGGCTCAGCAACACTTCCTTTGATTTCCTTACTCTCAAAACTCTAACTAACTCACGTGGAGAATCTTCTCTCCTCAGAGGCCAAAACTGAAAGATAACGATGTAAATATTTCTGTGTATAAACGTATTCTCCCCTCAGTGAACGCTCCTCAGTATCTACGGAGTCCTCGACGCTTGGAAGTGAGGGGATGCTCGGCCCGGAACCATAACAACGGCTATACATTCCACTTGTTCAAGCAATGATAAAATTCCACGCAACAAATATCACCCTATACCAAATACAGAGAAACAAAACGCGCGAAACAAGCTTGAAAAGCGCGAATTTATAAAGCGAGCATGATGCGGTATTTGTTTCTCATATTATTTCCTTTCGCATAAAATAAAAATACACCCTCTCATCCAGGGTAGGTGAGGTGACTTAAAACGCTTGATATTTCATTTTCATTGTCCAGCGTTTAGTATGCAGAGAGAATTATATTACCATCGCGAAGTTTCGACACTTCAGCACCAAAACAAGCTTTTTAGCAAGAATACATATGCCACATTTTTAAGCTATGATTAAATTTCGTTCAACTAATATTACTAAAAAAATGAAGGGAACGCGTGAAACTGTATTGAAACACGCATACTCAAGAAACGAACTGTGGAGCCGGGAAATCTGTGTTGCCATCTGATCTCTCTTCTACTCGCTACATCAAAAACTCTTACCGCCACGGTCTTGAAAATTTGAAGTTAAACTTGTTAATAGAAGGCGTAATCAACATACATGACATTGCACAATAAGAAACTTAAGCCAACGAAGAATTCTCGAACCGAATTTAGTTATATTTATTGAAAAAACTGCCAATAGAGGGCCTTTGTTTATTTAATCTTCGCAACATTTATCAGTTTCAGATGAAGTAAACATCAGTATGATTCATTGTAATAATGAGACATAATTTTTTTAACTGTTTTTAGACATGACCCGTTTTCTTGATTATAGGGCAACCAGGTCGGGTCCACGAGTGGGAATACCTTAATAGCTCATAAGAAAAAATATACATATGCCATAAATTTATAAAGAAATTAATATAGTATTAAAAATATTTTATTTCGCAAAATGTGACAAAAACTTGTTATTTTTTATTTTACTTAATATTTGTAAGCCCCCCGTAGATTTTATCAGAGGTGACACCTGTTTGATTTAAAAGCCTCAGCGCTCAATTTCCCTGGGTCACCATGGAATAAGAAAATAAAAGACAGAATAGGCGAGCGTGCTACTACGACGTGCGGCTGGAACTCTTGTTCACACTGCTTGAACCCGTTTCAGCCGACCGCTCACACAGCACTGGGTCCATTTGTGTCCTAGGGTGGCGGTTTTAGGGATGCTGTTAAATTTTATAATTTTTCTAGGAACCAGGTTCATTCTAGAGGCCTATTTCTTAGTTGTGTCTTACCACATTTGGAAGATATTAAAAAAAAGAAGTTCAAAATCATTCGTTGAGAATAATCAGTCGTGCGGCTACGTTTTTTTCACGTCTTTCCCTGGCACTATAAATTGCCTCCTTCTAACCGCTCACAATTCTTCATAGCCTCACACCAAGATGACAAGATTCTTAAGTGTGCTATAGACGAAAAAATATAAATATCGAGATGCAAAATAGATTGAGCTCATCCGTTAAAGCTACCGTGTAAGCATACAAAATTAAAGTATAGGACTTCGAAGGAGCCAACGTAGCTTTATATTCGATACTTCATTAATCCATTGTCTGTTTTATTTTTGTCAGCCTACAAGGATTTTCTTCGTCTGATCACATGTGTATATTTTCCGAACTGGTTATTTCGCCAAGCCCTTTAATCCATTTCCTAAACCCGCTACTGGGGTCGGTAAAAGTGCAATTTAGCCTTTATCCCGTGTGTCGGTTAATGATATAATTGATGGTTTAATAAAAGCCCAACAGTCGAGTTGTTGGTTGTTATGATTGTATTTTGAGGTTGTTCTGTAAATTCTCGACCAGTTAAATATCACTGCAAAAAAACACAGTTTGGCAGTCTTCGTAATATAAGAGGCTGGTAACTTGACCTTTACACCAGGTTGTCGAACCGAAGTGAAACCCGAGCCGTAAACCGGGTAAAAACCGTTATTCTGTCGAAATCAAAACACAACTTAATTTTAAATCGAACATTTTGTAATTAACTTGAACCCAAAACAAACAGAATTCTTATGTGCAAGTTTTTGGTTGGCTATGTGGCGGTTTTGCGAAACAAGAGGGAAGCCTTTTATTTCAATCTTAACTTGACTACTGCTCATCAAATACTATCAGCGCCGGGCCACCGTCTATATCACACACACTATTGCTTTGCATGCCAGCATTGATCATTAAGTTTTATGATTTCAACCCTCGAAAATCAGCGCTTTTGGTAATGGGCCTCAACATGTCTGATCATTAAAAACAAAACTTCTCTAAAATAAAACTTAAATTTTAACCCTACTGGTCGAGTCAAGAGGGAGATGCTAAAATTGACTCTAATCTCATTTGCTCAACCGTTTTCAAGGAACTGGTGGTCGCCACATGAAAGAGTGGTTTGCTGCCCATTCTGCGAAGAGCACCAATTTTCACCCAATTTTTGCCTCCGGTTTGTGTTAGGTTTGTGTGACCCTTGCGGCTCCCCAGCCCAGTTACCCGACTACGGTGTACAGTCGCAGGACTTTCCCATGTGGCGGCACAATCAAGCCGGGCACGCGCACGTCGCACGCGCCACTTTGATGAGGCTGGTCAGAGGCGGCGCACAGGCAGTCGCCGTCCGGACTTAAGCACCGCGGTGTAGCGATCGTCACGTACATGTCCAATCAAATGTAATTTCTTGTTGTTGGAGCCGCCGGCTCCGTGTTATTCCGTAGGGTCGGGTATGCAGCAAGGCAAACTAACCAGAATGGCACCCAACGTTGAGCCTTACAGAGATCACCACCCAAGCGACCCATATTCGTCAGTCTGCTCCTGCAAGTGCTGGTGATAACTGGCACACGGCGGTTGAAGTCCTGCAGCCATGCAAAATTGTTATTGCATGGCTGCTCTTGCATGACCGCCTCAACGGAAGAAGCCCTTTCTAAAGCAGCCAGTCGGAAGTCCGCTGGAGGACTTTCAATTCTGGTACTTTACAGGACACTAGAGGCGGTTCGACGGCACATCACTGGAGGTGTCCTAAGAAGGCAGCTGTCGTCGGATTGCTGGTGCGAGTGCGGGTAGCCCGGTCATCACCGAAACCAGTGTCTAAGACTTCTGGAAATTACATGCAAGAGATAGCACGTGACGGCGGAAATTTGCCGGAACCAGCACAACCGTGGAAACTACTACGGCCGGGAACGATGAAACTACACAGCCACTCGGCAATGGCCGTTACAGTCTTTGGGAACAGTGACGCCGCGGCACAGATTCTATCGGTATGTTGAATCCATCCCGAGCCTAACAATATTAAACCGCGCATGAGGATTTCAGTGATTGCTATTCTCAAAGCCTCACTTTTGGCTTTTGGGGCGTCTATCTCGCTCATTGGAGATTTCGTTTTTGAACTCTGCAAAGCAAAAAAAGTAAGCCTTTGGGAATGCGAAACCCATTAGGAACTAGCTTCTTGTACAGCTATCAAAGTTGGAGAAGCCGAAAGGCTCCAGACTTTGTTTAATGAAAAGAAAAGGCGTCAGCGATTTTTTTATTTGCCAGGACTTGTGGTACCCGTGAATTCTGGTCGATATTTCATTACAGGCGAAAGCATGACACTCGAAATTTCTGGTCGCGGATACTGGCTGGACAAAAACCGGAGCTGACTCCGTCTACGAGACGGAAGACTGCATTCGTAATCTGCTCACTACAGCCCGCTCCACCGCGGTGTCGGACGTCTTGCCCTCAGCCTTTCGAGAATCGTTGCAAAAATGCGCCTGAAGCAGCCAGCAGAAGCAGGAGCTGCAAGAAGTCCAGCAGTCTTTCTCATAGATGTTTACGGAAACGTCTGGAAAAACTAACATTCTGCTGCACTCATTAAAACCCGGTGACGCGCCACCTCTGAGGGGAAACCCTCTACCGTTCAGCGTCCACAAAAGCGCACTCTTAGATTTGGCACCCGAAAAGATGATCGATACGTGTTCTGTTCGTGAGTTTAAAAGTCCTTGGGCGTTCCCCGTTGTTATCGCACCGAAATAAGACAGAACAGCCAGACTCCGTGTGGATTAAAGTCGGCTTAACATGCGTCCGTACGAGATAATCACCCTTTCCCTGGCATTTACTTCTTGATGTACGCGCTCTGTAACGCGCCCGTGTCAACAACGCCCGTTTGGAGTCGCGGGTTTCTTCAGATCGAGCTTCAGCCATCAGATGCTCCAAAAACTCATTTCGTCTTGCACAGAGGGCTGTTGAGTAACTTGGCTGCATTTTGGTTGATCTATCCCCTCAGAGAGTTTTCAAAGCTTGATGGATGTTGTACTCGGGAACTCGAAGTAAGAATTTGCACTGTCATGTATGAATAACGTTGTTTTCTCGAGAACAATTGAGGAGTATGTCAAACACCTTCGCTTTATATTTGAGCGAACGCGTAAGGTTTGCCACACGATTCATCACAGAAAAGTTTAGTTTGCCGCGCCCAAAATTAAAATTCTTGAGTTTGTTGTGGACAACGGCACACCCCGCCCCAACGAAGATAAGTTCCACTCGCTAACGGAATACCCAAGCCCACATGACTTAAACAGCCAACAACGATACATAGGAATGATTGCGTTAAACACGGATTTTGTTCCACACACTTCTGAGATATCCCAACAGCTCAATCACCTTCTAAAAAGGCGTCACGTGGTGCTGGGTCGAACAACAACAATGCGTTGTCGTAGCCCTTTCAAAAGACGGGTCTGGCAACGCTTATTTACAGCTCCAAGACTTGAACTAGCTGTTCGTTCAACAGGCAGATACAAGCGTCTGTGGCCTGGGAGTTGTCTTGCTGTAGGAACATGACGTTGTGCTTCGGCCAGTTGTTTTCACAAGCCACACGCTAATCTCGGCCGAGCGCAACTACAGTGTCGCAGAATGTGAATGTCTCGCCATTATTCATGATTTAAAGAGCTTTACCATGTACCTAGATGTCGCAACATTCCAGATTCATTCCGATCAGTTAGCGTTATTATCGCTAAAGGGACTTGAGAATCAAGTTGGACATCTTGCTCGTTGGGCGCTTACGCTACAACAGTACGAGTACTTATATCGTGTACCGTCCGGGGTAAACAAACAAAGTTGTTGATGCGCTCTCTCGTGCTTCAGTTCCCGAAGACACTCGCAGGATTCGCGTAGCTTAGTAACTGTCGCGGACGCGACAAAAGGATCCCATATGTAACTTGGGGTACATCGGTGAGCCAAAAGGAGCTTTCATTCGCATCTAGATGACGGACTCTGTCAAAGCGCCTGTCACCTTGGCTCGCAGCAAGGGGTCCGGGCGACGGCCCAAGTGAGAAGGAGTTCGACTGCTACTTGATGAGCGACGACGGCCTCCTGCTGCGCTACATCCCCCAGGCGGACCACAATCCGCATGGCTCGGCGTTCCACACCAAAATACCCCGCAAGCTACACCGGTCTTATGCAACACCTCGTAAGCCAAATCCCTTCGCACATTTGTGGCTCTGACACCATGGGCCCCTTCCCACGTAGTCCATGCGGCGGTCAGTACTTACTCGTTTAAACCGACCACTTCACAGTGCCGTTTGAGTTAGTCCCTTTGCGAAAGCATGATTACCCAAAAAATCTGCGAATGTCTGCTGAAAACATTTGCTATGGTCGGCTTTACAGTTCAGCTTGTGACCGATAATGACTCCCAGCTAACGAGTAAGGTGTTCGTTGACGCATGCAATGTGGTGAGAATGACACACAAAAAAATCTCCATACCACCCATAAGCAAACATCACGAAATGTGTAAATCGAAAGCTTAAGGTGACCGTCGCGGCCTACACCGAGCGTCACAAGGACTGGGACGCGAAACTGCCGGAGCTGGTATTCGGAACCTCGTACGACCCCTAATCGGTCAACGGGTCTCACTCTGGCACAATTGAAGTTTGGCAAAGAGCTCGCGTTTCCGCTATTTACCACCCTCTTTTCTACAGAGTCTGGGCGAAGGCTTCGCCCCTACGTGAACTTCACAGAGGACTTGCGAAAGCGCTTCTCGGACGACCTTCGAGTGGCACAATAAAATATTGGCGTCGCCCGAGTTAAGCAGTCCGAACAGTACAACCAGGGGCGATAAGATTTGCAGTTCGAGGTGGAAGTATTTGTCCCGACATAGTCAAACACCGAGTGCCGCCTCTCGAGGCTTCGCAGCCTCCCTCGCATAAAGGTGGGAGGGTCCGTTGTGCGTGCATCAAAAGTGATCACCCCTCACTTACAAATTAGTTCACTCTGAGTCGAGTTGAGAAACCGATTCTGTTCACGTCGCCGACATTAAACGATTTTCTCAAGCAGAAGACAAAAATTTGTTGCAGGACCGAAACAACACTGATGGAAGTCCCCTTCAGGAAGCCGCCTTGTATCCACCGGGACGGTGGTATGACCTCCGCCATGAGTTATACCAAATAGTGAGGAACCTTTTTTGCTGTCTGCTCCACTTCGCCGCTCTCGCACTTTTGCGGTAGTTTTCTAATTTCGCGGATCTTTCCCTTTTCAATGGAGAAGTGGAGAAGATTGTGTGCCTATCTCAGATCCTTTATATCGAACTTTCTCGAAGGGGTGCGAAAAAAAGTCAGGCTCAACCCTCAACTAAGACCCATGTCATCTGCTTCCTTGTTACTCCACGAAGATGGATAGTGGGCAACACCGTGATCACACTCCGCCTTCTGAACAACATCAAGGCCGGGCTCATGGTGAACAAGGCCCCAAGGAAGACGGGGAGTCAAGGCGGCCAAGGAGACCGTGGACCATGGCCACTCTCTACTGGACGTCCCGCGCGTCCGCCCTATCCCGGCAGTGCAGTGGACTGCCTCAACGGACCGTCACTACCAAGAACGCGCTCCAGGAGCACATCTCTGTCGGGCGGCACTCGAACGCGGGCACCTTCTTGGAGACAGTGCAGACGCCGAACGCACCGCGCGCATCAACAGACTCGTTGAGAGCGACTTCGAAAGGGCCATCGCGATCGTCCAGCGGCGCTGACAGGATCTGCTACGCCAGTCCGACCTGCAGCGCCATCGACACCCTGATGCCCACAACGACGACATGGTCACCGACATGCCGAAAACAGTTTGAGGGGTGAAAATTGTGAGCACCCTGGCAGCTCCCCAGCCACGTTGTCCAACTACGGTGCACAGGCTAAGGGCACTTTCACGCGTGACGGCAAATTCAAGCCGGCCACGCGCACATTGCGCGCAGCCTTGGTAAGGCGGTTCAGATACGGCGCACAGGCAGTCGCTACACAGACTAAAGTTCCGCGGGGGACGATGTTAATGTAATGATCGTCTCGTCCATGTACATTTAAATGTTTTTTTTTGTTCTTGAAAGCGCTGGGTTCGTGTTATTCTTCTGGGTCGGGTATGCAGCAAGGCAAACCGACCACAGGTTCGAAAGCCTGGAATCCATAGTTCTTCATTCTTAGTAGAACTGCAAAAGGTAAATATTCAATCATTAAAACAAATCGAATATTGCACTTAATGAAACAAAATCATAATGAAATATTTTGTAAGACAGTCCTATCTCATAGGCTGAGCTCTGGCAGTAACTGTATAACAAAACTGTCCTCGCAAATACAAAATGTGTTTTACAAGACCTGGGTGGTTACTTGACTTTGTTTTTGCAAATAAGAATTTTATAATTAACAAAAGCACTGCTCATCAATTGACCTAAATAGTTACTTTAAAATGTAATACTTGTCGGGATTGTTGCCTGCCTATGAGAGGTATTCGTACGTTAAACGTCTCTATTACTCATCACCCAAAAGCAATATGCTGCGATCAAGGCACGTATAAAGAGTTCTGGCTCGTTTTAGGTTTGGCTTTTCTTTCGCCTTATCTTTACAACATGTTTAGATCAATACATACTAACATGTGTACGTAATTGTTTTAATGATACATGTAAACTCGGAGTATATTGGAGTCCATCACAGTTCATCCGCAAAATTGTGTTGCGGGACGTGCGGGTCATATGCATTGCGTTGTTGTGCAAGCTATAATTGGCTAGGATATGTTTAGGTTGTATTCTAGTTTCTCTCATTTGTTAAGCATGTTATGATTTATCGTGCTGATCTCTCTCAACCACACAAACATATGTATTATTCTGATTCATAAAACATTATGCGTCTTTCCGTGTTTGTCAGTATGCCCCAAACAAGCTTACACTTTTAGTTGCATTCCAGGTAGGCCCTCATGTTCGGGATTGGGCTTGCCTTGGTCGCCTCGTCCTCCAGCTCCTTGCGCTGAGGAATGCGTGCATATGCTCGGCATTGATCTTCCTACATTAAGTGTATTGCCTTAACCTTTACGTCTCCGTTTTGTAGTGACGACTTCAATTACTTTCCGTTTGCGTTGCTACTTTTTATTCGTCATTCTCTGTGCTCGAGTAATTTGGCAGCGCTACCTCACCGCAGAAAGTGCCGTGGACCGAGCCTTCCACAAAGTATCAATTAGTGCCTTTCTGTGGTCCTCGTACGTTGGTCACGCCCAAAAACCACGCTTTATATCTCCGGGTCAACTGGGCGAGAACATGGCGACGCATGCGAGGTATACCAAAGCATTGCCGACATGTACATCTTCCTTAGAAGAACAGACACGTTTTCTTCCTCAAAAGAAAACAGGCTTCACAATCAAAAATAATCAAGAGCCGTGTCCTAGTTTAAAAATTAGGACTGCAGACCTTTACGCGGAAAACCCAGTATAACTAAACAGTTTAAAAAGCGCAACCCGATTAGCGTTAAAAAATAAAATCAGACGAGTTGTGTTCACTGGTAAACAAAAACAGCTCTCTGTGCGACAAGCGGATCGTTGAAAATAATTTTAAATCCTTAACTTTGTTGAACAAAACTAAACAGGGGAGCATTTGTCGAACTTTGAACACATACAACGAGCAAAATTAGTAAAGCAAACGCGCAATCGACCGCCTTTGGGCACTTTTAGTAAGCAATGTTTATTATCTGCGTTTAGGAAAATACGTTAATTAAAAAAATCCAATCAAAAGTATTACGTCTTATGTTGAAATGCGGCTAGGGTGCGTGACGGCTAGCGCAGCCTTTAATGCATAATAATGAGCCACTAGACGCTCTTTGATTTGTGACATTGCACCGTCTACCGCGTTACCGGCAGACTTCTAAAATCAACATTGCAGACGCCTTGTGCAAGCCGCATTTAGGTAAGTGGCTTGCACATATCGTTTCAGGCATCGATTTATGCCGTCAAATTTGCCTGCGCAAACCAGAAAACTATCATAATTTTTTATTTATTTATTCACTTTCCCACAGTGCCAGGGTGGCATTACAGTGGGGGGAAATGTACATCAATGTGATACATATAAGCAATACAAAGGAGCATAACAGGGCGCGCACATGCATACCCAGTACACGGGAAATAAAGAAGAAAACACTTCTCACAATGCAGCAAAGAAAGCGTTAATGTCCAAAATATCACCAACCTCCGAAGGCAATTGATTCTATTCGCTAATAGATTTGGGGAAAAAAGAAGATTTAAACTGGTTTGTATTACATTTATATTCAGGTACCTTTCGTACGTGATCGACACGATGAGAGATAGAATGCGGGGGAAAATGTAGTTTTCGCGCTGTATACCAGTTCTGCGGTGGTAAAAGTTATGAAATAGTTTTAGCCGTAGTTTTTTCCTTCTTTTTTCAATAGATTCCCAGCCTAAGAATTCCTTCAGACTTGTCAAGCTGAGTCGCCTGTTATAATGCCCGGAAACATATCTAGCCGCTAAGTTTTGAACTCTTTCAAGTTTATTTCTATCAACAGCAGTTGGCGGGTCCCAGACTGTACACGCGTACTCGAGAACAGACCTGATGTAAGATTTGTACAACAAATCTCGCGCACTTTGCGGAAATTTTCGGGTATTCCGTCGTAAAAATCCCAATACTTTACAAGCTTTCTCTGTTACGAAATCAACGTGTCTGTGCCAACACAAAGATGGTTTTAGGTATATTCCTAATTATTTAAACTCAAACACAGTTTGTAGTGCGGTGCTGTCAATCATGTATCCATTTTTAGGTCCAACTTTTTTTTCTTGAAAAACACATACGTACGGTTTTTTTAGGTTTAGTTTCATATTCCATTCTTGGCACCACCTGTGTATTCTGAATAGGTCGCGTTGCAATGCATAGTTGTCTTCCTCGCTTCTAATTTCTCGATACACGACGCAGTCGTATGCAAACAGTCTCATATATAAAAATCGATATTTTCTGCGATGTCATTAATATAAACCAAGAACAACAACGGGCCCAGCACCGACCCCTGTGGGACGCCTGACGTCATTTCAATAGTTTCAGATGCAGCACTATTTACTACCACATATTGGGATCTTAAATTTAGATATTCCTGAATCCACTCAACTATGCGGGGGATAATATTAAAACTATGTAACTTGCGAATAAGTAAGCTGTGGTCTACGACATCAAACGCCTTTTTGAAATCTAAAAATACACAATCTATGCATCTTCGCTGATCCAACTTTTCACTTAATTGGTGAACAAACTCTGTTGGTTGAGTAACACATGAGACTCCCTGCCGAAAACCATGTTGGTTTGGATTAAACAATGCATGCGCGTCGATGTGTTTTATAATGCTAGTATATAAAATATGTTCTAACGTTTTACACGCAATACTTGTTAGAGAGATGGGTCGGTAATTCGTGACGAGCTCCCTAAATCCAAATTTATGCACAGGAACAACACAAGCTGTCTTCCAATCGCTGGGAAGGCCACATGTGTTAAGGAACTTAGTAAACAACACCTTCAAAAACGGTGAAACGGGCCGCGTACACAACTTTAAGATACTACTTGGCAAGCCGTCTCGTCCTCCCGCTTTGTATTGATCCAAACGCTGTAGCAGCAGTGTAATTCCATGCTCGTCGATTAATACCTCCCCCATGGTTTTATTCTTCGTTCTAGCTAGACTTGAATGATTAGATTTTAACGTTTAAGGTAAAAAGACCGCCAAAAAAGTCGTTTAGGCAGTTTGCTTGCCCTAGGCTACTTTCTATTAAATCGCCGTTATGGGCGAGTGGTGGGATGCATACTTTCTCTTTTTCTTTACGTTTAACGTACCTCCAGAACTCCTTCGGGTTCTTTCTAATTCGCGATGGAAATGACTCAAGAAAGTTAGTTTTTGCTCCACTCGTCGCAGTTTTAAATTCCTTGTCGATAGCATTTAATTTCGCTCTACCTTCTGAGGAGGATTTTTTTATTAAAGATTAATAAATGCTCTCTGTCTTCTATCTTTAAGAGCCTGTAACTCCTTGTTAAACCAAGGTTTACTTCGTGCAGGTCTTGCTGTTAATAACCATGATGGCACAAATCGGTCTCGTAGCTCAAAAACTTTTGCCTTAAAAAGTAACCAGAGATCGTTAACACTAAGCGAATCTGATACAAATTAAAATTCCTGGAAGTATTCGTCTAAAGAAGAACATATCTCAGCGGTATTTACACTTGGATAATTGTACATTCTCCAGGCAGTGTTTGGCTGTGTTTTTTCATATGATACGTGCATATCACAAAGTACCCCATGGTGGTCGCTTATTCCATGTAGGATCAAACTAGACTTTACCCAAGCGGGTTAATCTGTTAGGACCAAGTCTAAAATGTTATTTCCTCTTGTCGGTTCTTCTACAATTTGGGTGAGCGCAAATGTACGCACCATGTTTATCATTTCCCTTCCCACTCCAGATACCACTCCAGGTGCAACATATATCGATTCCAAGATACATCAGGTACATTAAAATCACCACATACAATAAGACAGTCCGTCTGAATTATTTCTACCATTTCGGAAAGTTCAACGATGACATTAGCCGAGTTTCCAGGCGGTCTATAAAAAGAACATAGCGTTTGTGATTTGCCATTTGATAACCGAACCCGGTACCACACAGCCTCGCACGACCCTACTGGAATTTCAAGCCGAGAAGAAGAAACAGTATTATCGACCGAGATAAAAACTCCCCTACGATGATAGTTCCTGTCCTTTCTGTAAGATACGTAGTTGTCTGGAAGTAGCTCGTCATCACTGATACTGCTATCTAGCCATGATTCAGTACCAAGAACCACGGTAGGTTTTGTCATACACAACAAATTGTTCAAATCATCTACTTTACTTTTTACGCTTCGGCAGTTCACAATCAGAAATGATAAGTTTGAATTCGAGCAGTTCTTTTTTGTCAGGTACTCTGAACGACTTGTCCAAGTGCTTCGTCATAGAGGTATCTTGTATCATTTAAGCACAGTGCATCATATCGAAGGTTTACACGTATATTATCATTACGGTGATCTTTGGCGAAGTCCCAGGGCTGTTTTTTTTTTCTGCGTACCGCCTCTGAAAAATCTTTCGAGATGCAAATGGTAGTACTGTCGTGAGCAAAAGTCTGAATAACACGGGAGCGCCGACCGAATCGCATCGCCGCGCTCCATGACGGCGCGGCGCCTGGTGCCGAGACCCGCGCAATGCACAGGCGCGTCCTTTCTTATATGCTGACCCACTCGTTCGCTCGCTTCAACGCGATGCGCTCCTGAGTGATTAGATGGGCGCTAGGTGCCGCCCCGGGAACCAAAATTCCGAGAGCCTCGCTCACCATTCTGGACGAGCTCGCGTGCTCCGCGGCACGCGCCGTTCGCGCATATTTGTTCCGCGACTCGGCGACGCGTTAAAAACTGTAGCTTATGTTGATGCAGCCGCAATGATTTGTAGAACTTGTATTCGCGTACTCGAGGCAGCTTTGGGCGTCCTTCCGAGTGATCATGCACGCGCGGTAAAGTGGTCAATGACGAGCAAAAAGAAAACGCCAAATAAGAAAGAAATATTTATTCAACCCCCTCCCAAGAAAAAAACAAGAAACAAAATAGAAGAAAAAAGAGGCGCTGGTTCAGTTTGGGTGGCTAATACTTTGTCATGTTTCCGTTAGCCTGAATCACTTCTGCCACACGGCGTGGCATAGATCGCGTGCATAATGAATTGAGCAGCAGTTGTTTGCATTTTAGCCCCGGCAAATTTAGGACGGGAAGCTTAAAAATAACGAATGCAGGGAAGCGACTGTTGTTAACGCGTCGCCGAGTCGCGGGAAAGATATGCGCAAAGGGCGCGTGCCGCGGAGCACGCGAGCTCGTCCAGAGCGGTGAGCAAGGCTCTCGGAATCTTGGTTGCCGGTGCGGCACCTAGCGCCCATTTAATCGCTCAGGAGCGCATCGCGTTGAAGCGAGCGAACGAGTGGGCCAGCAGATAATAAAGGACGCGCGTGCGCATTGCGCGGGTCTCGGCACCAGGCGCCGCGCCGTTAGGGAGCGCGGCGATGCAATTTGGTCGGCGCTCCCGTGTTGTCCAGACTTTTGCTCACGACAGTACCTCTTAGTTTCTTTGCGTTTGACAAGATTGTCTGTTTTTCTTTGAACAACGCGAAATTTGCGATAAGTGGTCGAGCTTTACCAATACAGTATCTACCAAGCCTGTGCGCTCTTGCAATTTGAACGGGCTCTAATTCAAGGCTAGTTACAATTTCCTGAACTCGTTTCTCGGACGCCGCAAGTAGCTCTCGGGTGTCTGTGTCAGGTACACCGTAAAATAATAAATTACAACGTCGGCTTCGATTTTTCAGATCGTCTACTTAAGTGGTTAGATTTCTTACTACGCTATGCGTGTCCTCACACTGTTTCCTGCAATCCGTGATTGCTGCTTTCATGTCAATGAACTAAGCCAGATGCTGTTCCAATGATTCAAAGTGTGTTTTTAAATCATCCATGGTCGCCTTGCTTTGCTCTTGATTAGTTTCGATAGTTTGAAGCTTAGCTTTAATGGCATTCTGCCCATCTAAAAGTTTTTCTAAAGTGGCCGCCGTATCAGGACCGGGATTCAATTCGATGTCTGCGCATAGTAGCAACAATAAAAAATAAAAAGCACAACTGCGCATCAGCACAAATCGTCGCCGCACGCGGCAAGTGACATTCCGTGACTTAGAAGTAGCAAAGACGACATGGGGTGGAACCGGCAACAGAAAAACATAAAATATTGAACGACTAGTAAGATTGTCACCAACCTGGACGCATTGGCCATGATCGTGCCGGCTCCACGCCCCAAGTCGTCACTGAATCGCTGCGCCTTTTGTACACCGTATGCATGCCGGCTGTCGTCCCTAAGCTCGTAGCTTGAGAGCAGGCATTGGCCAAATTCAGTCGGTGGACATGTTCCATGAGCAGAGTCGTCGAAGTCGAAATCCGGGCCAGTGGATGATGGCCGATGCATGACGCTTCCGTTGTTCACTCGGTGCAGCGGAGATGGAGCACAACGCCCCTTGACCTGGACAAACAGCAGAAATTCTGTGAGCGGTACGGCCGTGATCGTGCCGGCTCCACGCCCCAAGTCGTCACTGAATCGTTGCGCCTTTTGTACATCGTATGCATGCCGGCTGTCGTACCAATGTTCGTAGCTTGACAGTAGGCATTGGCCAAATTCAGCCGGTGGACATGTTTCATGAGCAGAGTCGTCGAAGTCGAAATCCGGGCCAGTGGATAATGGCGGATGCATGGCGCTTCCGTTGTTCACTCGATGCAGCGGAGATGGAGCACAACGCCCCATGACCTGGACAAACAGCAGAAATTGCATGAGCGATACGGCCATGATTTACTGACCTGGATTTCGAAAAAGAAAAGGAAGCGGTGCCGGCACGGCTTTGCTTCTTCCTTTTCTTTTTAAACCAATGCATGGTGTTATATTGTCATTACTTCCCAGGCCTCGGGATAGCTCGTAAATGATAAGACGGTAGAATGACAGCCGAAATATAATGAACCATACATAGGGCCATACCTTTCGTGTAAAAACAAATATTTACGGTTTTTCCACCCGCAACGAGTTTCATAAAATCCGGATTAAACCAGGTATTTTTAAGAATATCCACTTTTCTTGGAAACTAAAATTCATGAAAGTCTTGAAATGGCTCCACCTTATAAAATGACTCTTATATGTGTCCGCAAATTCGCTAGTTCGAACAAACAAAACCTGTGCTCATTTGCGTGACAGTCGACACATATTCGCTTCCAAACTAGTTTAAATAGCGCAGGATGCAAATGCATCGAAGCTCAGCACTTACCCAGCGATCTGTTTTCTCGGCGATATCGCGCTATAGCCTAGCTACAAAATTTCGCGCTGGCAATGTTCTAAAGTATAAAAAGACCTGACATAATTCAAAAAGAAAGGCAATTATTTTTTTGCGTATTTTAACTTATCCTGCGCCATGTTCACCTCAGGTCATCTGTGGGGGAACTGATGGATGGGGGAGTACGGTAGGGGTGAAAACTTTAAGAGTAGTGTCGGAGATGCGCCTTTAGCCGTTCAGTATATATCATGCATAAGTAAAAACAGAAACAAAATGTGAGCAACGAGAAATATCACTTGAGCTCGAACACTATATTTCTGCGTATTGACTGTGCATTGTTTGTTGTTCTTGAAGTCAATAATAAACAAAAAGCACCTCGCACTTCTAAATTATCACGTTATAGCAAATATAATTTGCAATTACTTATATTTACTCAATATAAGCCGTCAACAGCCGCATTACGGAATCTCTCCTTGAAAAGACTAATTTGTGCGGAATTTCGGGGAATTAATTTGCGCTCGATTTTAGTTTTCACAATTAGAAAAGGCGAAAACGAAGACACTTTACATTCCCTGTTAAAATTACGCAAGGCAATTCGCGCTCGTTTGCTAGAGTGGAAAATAATTGGGAACAAATTCATGCAAAATATGTTGTAAAAGTTACGAATTTTCAGCGTGAACTGGCAAAGCCTTATTAAGTACAAAAATGTTTTATCTATGGGTGGTAATATAAACAAAAAAAGGCATAGAGGGAGAAAACAATGAATTACGATTTGCATACGCCTTCAAGATCCAGTGTAGCTCCGCGATGCAACCAATGCATTAAAGCCTGAGTGTGGTAGAACCGGGGACAGCGGATTGCAAACCCGGCACGACAACCGTTTGGCCCAACGAGGTGGAGGGGCTTAGAGCGATAAACGGCGGTTCTGGTCTGCGCTCGAAAGTGACCCACACAAGGCCGCTGCCATTGTACTCAAAAGTGACTACACGTCACGTTACCCAACAAAATACGTGACGCCAAAGTGAAGCTGGCAGCGTCCAGGCAACGGCTCGCTCCACCTTTGTCGAAGCATTGGCGGGAGCTCCTCGGATGCGTTGTACATTGTCGTCTGTCTCAGCGAGTTGATTTCATATGCGGGAGCCCTCATATGAGGCCGGTCAACAGCGACTTCAGAGTTCAGTGTGGTCTCTCACTTAGGAATAATTTGAAATACGGAGGAACGGCGTGCATTCTGCTGGTGATCGACGGGGATATTGCCCTGAAAAGAAAAAAATCGGGCCTGCTTTGCTCGGAATTTGGATTGGTTCGGATATCGGTAGGATAAAGTTGAAGGCGATGTTTCTGTGCTCTCGTTGGCCATCGGAATCTTTGAGGTCTGAAATGAAGCGTGTGCAATGTATTTGGAGACACACTTTAGCTACGGAAATTGCGTGAGTCGTGGTCGGCAGTGCCGATTTGTTCAAATGACCGAAGGCTTACTTTGGCTATGCGACGCAACGGAGACCGGCCTTGAAGCTTGTAGTACCCATGCCCTGTTAAATGATGCTGTGCTGCTTCCTAAATTGTTCCGGCGTAGACGTGCACTTTCACAGAGCACAGATGTTGCAGTTGGTATTAATTACGCTGCTCTTTCGCACGTTTCGTCGAAACAAACGTGTCATAAACACTTGTGACGCTAATTTAAATGATTATGGACATTTTATATCGCATTTTACCTACCCAGCCCACCCGTTCAAACCGCTTTGCGGTGACGGTCTGCATCGGCGCGTTGCCAGAAGAGTTTTCCACATCTATTTCAGTTCCGTTCATCCACGGCAGTCACCCAATCCCGAAAGAGAGGATTTATTCTAGCAGAATGCCACTAAAGCAATGCAGCTTCTTTATCCTTTAGTGGTCAGGGTAGCATCTCTCCTGTCAGTTGTGTTGTATTGTCACGGATGCTTGCTCTAGTCCTATCTTCTTTCAGTACTTACTATTGTGGAAAGTTTCCGGCCATGCTTGGTGGTCATTATATGTTCTCGTGGAGGTGCTGGGTTCTTCACCCTTAGCCCTTCATTCTGTGTGCACCCTGGCGGCTTCTCAGCCGAGTTACTCGATAACGAGACATGGATGCTGGACTTCCCCGCGTCCTAAAGTTCCAGCGAGCCGGGAACCAAGTCCTATCTCGAGCCTGCCAGATAAACTGCAAGACAAGCGAGTCCCACAAGAGCGAACCTCGAAAATATGCCATGAAGAACATGAAATCCGAGCCAGTCCCTGCTACCAGGAAGAAACACCGGAATTCGGTCTCCTCCTAGAAAAACCGAAGCTGACTAAGCCAACGATGACAAACCTTTTGCAGCAAATCGTGTCCGCTCCCACCATTGTTTGCATGCCCGTCGCATCTCTGACTCCGACGCCCATTCACGCAAGGAATGTGAAGACGTCGACGACTGGATTAAACAATATGACCGTGTCGCCCGCCACAATGGGTGGACAGAGGGACAGCTCGTGCAGAACCTGTAGTTCTAGTAGAAGAGAGCCAAATTCTAGATTTTTTCGCCCAGGACATGGCACCAACGAGAACTTCACCGCCTTCGTGGAAGATGTTTTGCGCCCGATCGAGCACCCACGCTTACCCTGATGCTACAGAAGACAAGAAGCTATAAATACCATTATCGCCATGTGAGGGACAACACTTTCGGCAGCCTTGTCAGCACCCCCCGACAGCAGTCGAAGGGTTCAACCCCTAGGCTCCCAACATTGAATGTGCACTGCATGCTCGTTGCCGTCACTATCAACAACTCCCCGGCGTCTGGACAGTCTAATCGTCCAGGTGCAACACCGATGCCAGCCTCACAGGCATCCATGACATCATCCACGACGTTATCCGGGAGGAGGTCAAGAAGTTACTTCTAGCCTCAGTGGCGCGGATTCTATTTTGATTGCCGAGACTGTTTCGGAACAATTTCTTCAGACATTTCAACCGGAGAGGTCTGCGAGCGATGCAGCATCCGACAAACCGAGTGTGATTGACGCCGCAAAAACATGACGACCGCCGCGGGCTGCCTGTTTGTATTCAATTCCAATTCAGCATGACACCACAACGCCACTGCATTCGCGAGGTCGGGAAGAACCATTGTATGTCCGCGCTGCACAAAGTAGACTGACGAAAACGTGGGTGTTGCGAATTGCCGGCCGAAAACCACTATGCTACCACTGCATGAGGTCCGCCATATTTATCGGAAGCGCCCGTACAAATGAATGTGCCTGCGAGCGTTTGTGCCGAACGGACCTCATTCACGTTTCGAGGAGCGCGCGCGGGACATTGAGAAGTATCTCGGCGGCATTTGTCCCTGGTGCTGACATTATTCCGAATCTCCTGGTCCCCATCAACTCGACGGGAGGTAAGCAGGACGAAGCAGGTGGACGGCAATGCAATGGCAGTAGATTTTGTGTCGGTTGTTGCTTAAGGACAGTACCTAATATTTTGGTGAAACCAATTATCTCTTTCCGCTTCCCGAAGTACAGAATTTACAACTTTGGGGAAGAATGCCACTGAGTGGCTTGAAGAAACAGAATGGTTGGCTGTTCTCAAAAGAGGACACTAAAAATAACCCGACTTCTCTTTGTCAAACGAGACTTCCACAAGTTGCAGTGGTCGCGGCATGCAGAAGAAATCGCCATTGTGAATTGGAAGTGAAGTGGCTTTGGTGTATGGATGGATGGTAATGGCTCTACCCTTCATAACGGGCGGCAGCTTGCGACACCTAGACTTACATTTCATCATCCCTTCTTTGTAAAATTTTTCATTGATTTGGTTTTAACACAACCCCCCCCCCCCCTATTAAACTGTTCCCATTCCTTATTTGTATCTGTATTTAACCCCTCCCTATATTTTTTCCAACAATCTCCGAATCTCCTCTTACTTACCGCAATGTGTCTCTATTCATTTGCCAATTAATGTCTGCAAATCCCGGTGCCCCCTACAAATCTGCAGTCATCCCCCCACGGGGGTGGACGAAGCTTTGTGCACCCTAAAATTTAATGTTCATTAGTTTCCCTTTCGTGGTTGCATACGTAGCATAGAGTGTCTATTTCCTAGAATTTAGCCCTCTATGTTTTTGTCCTTAGCACCCCCGCTCTAGCTTCAAACAGCAATGAGCTGCTCAATGAATTATCATACAACGGTTTCGTCTCAGATTGCAAACAAACATTGTTGTCAGCCATCAAGTCAACGGTTCAGCAAACAGCACAGTCACGTAAGCAATACATACCACAGCATGCTACATTGGTGCAGAAAACTACCAGGAAAATGTGCGGAATAAAAGCCAGCCCTGAAACTGCAGTGCATCAGATGTCAGTGGCGGCACATGACATATGATTACCAGAGGCCATCGGTCGGTCAAAGTTGCCACTCGACCAAACTGAACACCGACGTGCCAGGAGGGTAATCTGATAGCAAGCTCCTTGCTGTCAGATTACCTGTGCTCCACAGGTACTACGACTGAACGTCTGACACGAGAAAAACACGAGGCAATAATAAAAAACTCGCTTTTAAAATTATCGGTGTCGACAGGGTAATAAGAGAAGAATCGTTTAGAAAAATAAGGAAACGCACGCTCTATCTTTTTGGTTACTAGTAACAGTCCCGCAATATTCGATTTCAGCTATCGCATTCCTACTGGCATACATTTTTTCGGCGCCAAAAGCCCTCTTAGTAGGCGCTTCGCGAAGCTGCAGTTTTTTTTCTTGCGCTCGAAAAATTGCTACAGGATATTGATCTTTATCTAAAATGTCTAGCTGCGCTTTCACAGTACAGATATCGTTTTTATAAACGCCAGGCAAACTGTTTTCTTTGCCGAGAAGAAATTTAAAGTTAATTCGAAGGAATGGCCCTACCCCCCAGGTGCTCTTTATTGCGGCTAAATCAGACGTGTAAAGTTTCCCCATTTCAGGCAGCACAACCAATTTGACTCCTCCTTCTTCCCTCGTTCTAATGTAGACTGGAACAACCTCCCCTCACTTACTGTTACCAAGACGGATCCCAGCGCATTTCGCAACGCTCTTTGTTCTCATTTCTGTTAATCCACACTGTGCCGTTATATTTGTTTGTTTTGTGCGTACTGGTTGCCATCTATCAATGTTTTCATCCCCTTATGCTCCCCATGTAGCCAGACTAATATGTGTATTGCCGTTGCTCGTGGGGATGGCGCGTTGCTTTGCAGTGCACCAAGTATTCGCATATGTCGTTGTTACTGTTTTATGCTCTCGTGTTATGTACCCTGCTCCCTTTATGTAATGCCCTCAATGAGGGCCTTAAGGTAACTTGAAAAAATAAATAAATGAAATCGCGCTAGTTTTTTCCAATACTTTCTTTTAACCTCCTGCCTAAACAGTTTACAATTTATAGCATAGTTATCCCCCACCGATTCAACAAAAATTTCCTGGCAGTCCTCGACGGCACCGTAAAAAAATCGTCGCTCAGAAGCCTACCATTCATCTTCAATAGCTCCCAAGAAATTTATTTTCTTCTGCCGGTGTTAGCACCAAGCGTGAACGACACAATACAGTGCTCAGTAGAAGACACAGGCATAACACAATATCTTTAACATAGGGGCATCAACTGCAATGAAACATGCAGCCTATTGAACGAGCGTCTCTGGACGCCTGAAAATGTGTAAAACGAGCATTTGTGTATTTTCTTTGATATCGCAAACATCGTGCAGCCTACTCTCATTTATGATTTCATTTAAGGTGTATGTGCTAGCATCTCTGAACGACTTTGTAGTAAATTTATCACGCGCGGAACATACTCAGTTTAAATCACAAAAATTACTGTGTTCTGTTAGAACAAAGGGCCGAATATATATACACACGGTGTTTTTTTTAACTACACAACAGTTTTAAATAAAGGGGGTAAAAGTTTTATGAATGCGGTTTTCACTGCGTGTTTATATGGCTTGGCGGACATTAGATGGGAATATAGCCATCACTATTATCAAACTAATTAACCAAAATTCGCAAACTAACTTTTTAATTACTGTAATTAGGATATATGTTAATATTACAAACTTTGAGGCAGTTATATTACAACACTGTTTCCTTTGTACAATTCGCGTAAGGTGCCTGTGTTCTATGATATCTGCCCCCGAAGTTTGTACTTAGTCCGACTTTTTATCCACTCAATTCGGCAAACCCACGAAAGTGGCCGCTATAGCCGAACTTTGCTACATTAGCCGGCTAAAAGTGCAAAACTCGTGGACGAATATCGCGGTACGCAAGCTGGGTACGCAGGACGGTGGCCCTGCCCTAGCGCCTCCCTCTCGCGATATCCGGTGTGTCCAGTCGGGCGTCTGGCACCGCCTGCTAGTCGTGCAAGCATACGTGCAGCCGCCTTTTATATCGCCTTGTATATGAGCACCCTCTATTGTCTTCTGCAATGCCCGAGAGACGCGAGTACGAAACCTGCACGTGGGCAACCCTTTTCGCCCGTCCGTCTGGCATTCCGAGCACGTCTAAAACGTCTGCTACGCTCAGACGACGCGACCGTGAATACGGCATTCTAGCGTTCCATGATTCACGAGCCACGGTTATGCAAGCACTTTTCAGAGTTGTATCTATGTGCGGCAATAAGAGACCGTGAGGAGCAAAAACAAAAAAGTCAGCATAACGAACGTGCACTTCTTCGAGGATTAGTGTTGTTATTTTTTTCAATGGGAATCTCGAGAAAAGTGTTTTAGCGTCGTGACGCACAATTCAAACACGACGTAAAAATAATCGCTTTGGTAGGCCAGGGTCACTGCAAAACTTGAGAGCTACTTGCCTTCCTAAGCGAAATAACGGAAACATAATCCCCGCATTCGGTGAGAGTTGGTACCACGAGGGCGCCACATTATTTGATGCCCCAGTACACTTCCGGTAGTGTGTTTATTTGTTTGTTAGCAACACATTGCGATCATACAAGAACATTTTCCATCAGTGAGGTGCATGTAATAAGTTTGTAAGAATCCGCCTGCTTTGTATAACGTAGTACAAAAAACAAAAGGATGTGAGACAAAACAAAAGTGAAATAAAAAAACCGGAAGCGCGGAGGGGTCACCCGATAACGGGTGGCAGCGATTTTTTTTTTCGCGAACCAACATTCGTGAATACAAACTTGATCGCTTCCGAACCCCGGATTGACCACATCCAAATAACTCGAAAATTCTTAACTGTGTAGGCATCGTGCAATCACAACGGTTGCACGACTCACAGTCCAGCGGGGCCGCTTTTTCCGGGAACCAACATCTTTATTCTGCAGAAGCACACGCGAAGGAACAAACCAAGCCTGATCCAGTAGAATAGATGACGTGGGACTCTAGAATTAGGCAAGTACCGCTAGGAGCCCAAGCAACCGGACATCGAATCCGAAGGCGTGGGACGCTAGGATTAGGCGAGTCCCGCTACGAATACTGGCACCCGCTGAGCTCTTGAGAAGGCACCTGCTTGCGACAGTTGTTTGCTGGAACCTACGTCGTTTGAGGAGATTTTCCTCCAGACACCTCGGGGTACGAAACATGTCTCCACTCGTAAATATTGACGAGCTCAACGAGCTAGGAGCGCTGAGAACGCCGAACACACCAGCGGTCGTGTTTGCTATCAATATATTTGAAACCAAAGAGGAAAAGCAATCTCGGGATATATTGTTTAAACAATATTGAGTATCTACAATATTCTTTTTTTAATATACACATATTGTCGATACACTTTTTTTAATATACACATTTTGAGCCTGCATTTATTGTGGCATAGTCGCTTTTTTGACTGCTACTTTATGAATATGAATTAGTATTTGGTACATAGGTGTGATATCTGTATGTAGCTAAGGTATTGATTTGGATATGTTATCGTTGAGTGAAGTGAGGTCACCCTTTTTCACTGATGATTAGTGTAGTTACTATCTTTACTCCGTGCTTAGTTCTTATTACTGTGAGCTCACTTTTTTCCCGGCATGCCCAATATGTCAACATTGCAATAATCTAAAATATTGAGCTTATATTGTTGTGATTGCGATACTTTTCTGTACATTTGTGTTTCTCTTTTAATTGCTGTAATATTTTCTGGTTTGTTGTTTCTGCTGTAGGCGGTCAGGAACCCGTCAAGCTACGTGCCGCTCCGACAGAAAAACAGCAAAAGTGCGTTGGGCGCCATGTGGTAGGGTTGCCTTGCTGCATGCCCATTCGGGAGGAGCAACAGAAAGCCGGGGTTTCCATAACAAGAAACTTCATTTATTAGAGTATCAGGAAACATTTGTCAGCATTGAAGCATAACATTGCCGTAGCTTTCAATCGACACGCCTCCGTTACCTCGATCCGCCTCCTCCCTTCTGTGGGCGCGCCACCCCTGCTATAGTATCTCGCGCCTGTCCTTCGTGCGCTCTTGCGCACCTCGGACGTTGTCCACTCTGGGCACTGACTCTGGGTGGTCAGCAGCGGCCTAGGGACGTGGTGGCCGACCCTCGCTCTTACAACCTCGCAGCTTTTTTCCTGATTGGCCCCTATGATCTTATGTTGGAAATAGCCACCAATATTATTATTATTATTATCAATATTATTATTATAATATTATTATTATTATTATTACTAATAATAATAATAATAATAATAATATTATTATTATTATTATTATTATTATTATTATTATTATTATTATTATTATTATTATTATTATTATTATTATTATTATTATAGATATTCATCTATAATAAAATAATCTGCGATTGGCAGTCGGCGGCCCGTCACCATCGCACAACTAACTTTGCCTTCCTCGGCAGGGTGGGCGGTTCTGCTGCTCAGGCATCTTGCTGCCGGGCGGGCATCATCGCTGCCGATCGCCGGCTGAGGATACTGACGCAGCACTCGTCGACCGGCGCCAAGCCACGTGGTTGATCGCATCTGTCATCCGGGCAACTGGACTCGATGCCTATAACAGCTGATCCCACGGCTCTCTTCGGCGCAGTCGGCGGCCCGTCACCATCGCACAACTAACTTTGCCTTCCTCGGCAGGGTGGGCGGTTCTGCTGCTCAGGCATCTTGCTGCCGGGCGGGCATCATCGCTGCCGATCGCCGGCTGAGGATACTGACGCAGCACTCGTCGACCGGCGCCAAGCCACGTGGTTGATCGCATCCGTCATCCGGGCAACTGGACTCGATGCCTATAACAGCTGATCCCACGGCTCTCTTCGGCGCAGTCGGCGGCCCGTCACCATCGCACAACTAACTTTGCCTTCCTCGGCAGGTGAGAATCTGTATCTTTAAGTCTTGCTAGCGTCTATTCTTGCCGCCGACTGCAACAAGTGTATTCGCGAATTTTGTTTTCACTTTTGAACGTGCGTGTGCATTTAAATTTTGTTCTAAACTAGTCATGGCTGACAACGAGTGTATTGCATGTTTCAAACTTGTACCAAGTGATGGAGTGTTTATGATTTGCTCTTCATGTTCTCATGTTTACCATCTTGATGCGTGCTCCGGCATATCAGAGAGAACTTTCAAGTCAATGGGAATCGCAAAGCGCGAGAAATGGATCTGCCGCACATGCAGAAATCGCGAAAGTAGTTTAAGCCTTGAAGCGGGAGTCGAGGCGGTATCACCACCCGACGAAGGTTCCGTTTCCGCTCAACTGGAACAAATAAATAGAAAACTTGAGCTGCTGTATACCTTGAAGGCTAATGTGGATCGGCTCTGCGACCTTCCCGCTAAGGTGGATGACCTTCTTTCTTTGAAGCCCTCCGTAGAGGCAATGAAAGAAACGATAAAGGGCCTACAAGAATCGGTCAAGAAGTATGAATCAATGATGGAACTCGTCACTGCAAACGATAAGGAAGTGACGTTACTTCGATCCGAAGTCGGTGTACTTCAGAACACTGTGACAGATCAAACTGCCATGATTGAACAGCTTCATGCGAACATAAATTCAACCGAACAATACAGTAGAAGATGCAATATGGAGATTCACGGTATTCCTTTCACGAGGAACGAAGATCTGAAGGCCACCATGCAGGACCTCGCAGGAAAACTTGATATCGGGAGCCATACCCCTGCAGACGTGGTAGCCTGCCACCGCCTGCGTTCGCGGCGCGAAGGGAAGCCCCGATTCTGGTTCAATTCACTTCTGTCTCAGTATAAGAACAATGGATGGGTGCTCGCAAGAAGTTAGTCACGCTCCCTCGATCCGAAAACCAACATAAAATATACCTTAACGACAACCTAACGCGGTCAAACAAAGAACTCTTCTGGCAAGCTCGAACCAAGGGCAGAGAAAAATCTTACCGATTTGTATGGGTGAAGAACGGTACTATTTTTGCTAAAAATGACGAGGGCTCTTCACCGGTGCGTATCGCTAGCACTAGGGATCTAGAAAGAATGATTTAGAAATGGATAGTACTGTAATAAATTCCGATTTCTCTTCGTTTCTCGACACCTTCCCTCCTAGTGCTGGCGCGCTTACGGTCCTTCACGTGAATATCAGAAGCATTAAAAAATATTGGGACGAATTCCAGCTCATTGTTGGCGCACTTGAGACCGCTGTCGATGTTTTCGTTCTAACAGAAAGAAACGTTCGGGACGTGGGAGTCGCGCAAGGCCAATTTTCTTTACCTGGTTTTGAGACTTTTTTTCTAACTCGTAACGATTCTAGAGGTGGGGGAATAGCAGTTTATGTTAAAAATACATGGTCAACAGTTACATTACAAATTCCATTCAACTATGCAGAGTGTCTCTCATTAAAACTCTGTAAAAACAGCTTCGTAGTATCTCTTTTAGCACTTTATAGACCGCCCTCGGAAAGCGGTACGTAAATTTTTAGATGAGTTAGACACGAACTTAAAAAATATAGTACCTACTGATAACCTCTGTATTGTAGGTGACATCAACATCGACCTTCTTAAACCTTCGAAATCTACTGTTTGTGATTATTTAAATATCCTTTCAAGCTATGGTATTGAAAGTACAATTCAGGCACCTACCAGGGAGGAGTATTTTTCTGATAATTTAGTTATCTCCTGTTTAGATCATATTAATATTAGAAACTTAGGTGCTCCTAATAGATCCACCGTTATTACACAAAAGTTGGCAGACCACTATTTTGTTGCCTGTCGTCTCAGCTTTGATGTCATCTCTGAACCAGTAGAACAATCGCAAGTAACAGTCATTGATTCACGTCACTTTGATAGACTAATTTCTGCCTATAACTGGGATTCGCTCATTGAAAATTGCAACTATCAGGAAGCCTACTCAAAGCTGGTCGATATTCTTTCAAACTTTAAGACCATGAGCACAAAAATCGTTAATATAAAAAAACGAAGAAAGAATCGGCCATGGGTATCTACTGACGTCCTTTCCGCCATCAAAGAGAAAGATGTTTTATTGACACGGTGTCGTCGTTTTCCAGATAATAAAGAATTGAGATTGCAATATCAAAGTCAAAGGAATCGTGTCAATGCCCTTATCCGTTCCAGAAAACGTCAGCATTTCCACGAAAAGTTTTATCGCTCTCGTTTCGACGCTTCTAAAACTTGGGCCCTCGTAAATGAAGTAAAAGGATGCACTGCTGCTTCTATTAATGACACAATAAAAAAACATTTTAAATCTGATATGACATCGATTGCTGACAGTTTTAATCGCTTCTTCGCTTCGGTTTCGGGCGTATCGCATGATGAAGCCATTTCACCCATTAATCTGGAACTTCCATGTTCAGCATCTGCATTTCTACCGAACATGTCTATGCAAGAACTACGTACGATATTCTTTAATTTCAAGCCAAATAAAGCACCCGGGTCAGACAGTATCCGCGTTGGCGATATTCGGCGCAATTTGGAGGCCTTGGGCAATGTTTTACTATATATACTGAACGGGTGTATAAGCTTCGGAGTTATTCCTGTTGGTTTCAAAAATGTGATCGTTAGGCCACTTTACAAGGGAGGTAAGCGTGATGACGTCGAAAGCTATAGGCCCATATCTATTCTTCCCTGTCTGTCCTTGGCACTTGAAAAACATATATTAAATACAATGACTGCGTTTCTTGAAAAGTTTAGCTTGTTATCACCATCCCAATACGGCTTTATCACGGGGCGTGGCACCCAATCGCTCCTTGAGGAACTCGTGGACACATTAAACACAACTCTCGACAAAAATAAGTTTGCCTGCGCACTGTTTCTAGACGTCTCTAAAGCGTTTGACTCTATCAGTCATAAAATACTACTGAAAAAAATTTACGACTATGGTTTTAGGGGACCATTTTTCAATATTCTTAAAGATTTTCTATCATGTCGTACGCAATATGTTTCACTTAGTAATGCCCGTAGTATTAGCGTCCTTTTGAAAGCAGGAGTACCTCAAGGATCTGTTTTGGCACCATTATTGTTCAATTTATACGTGAATGACCTCGCTAAAAGTGTTGCTGGATGTGAAATCTACCAGTACGCGGACGATACGTTGTTACTTTCACGCCATATAGATCTATCAAATGCAATTTCTTTATTACAAGACAATGCCACTCGGGTATTAGACTGGTTCGAAGCAAACTGTATTAAAGTGAACATTCATAAGACACAACTAATGCGTTTCAACAATCCCTTAAAGCGGAAATGCCCAGTCATTCCTTTCGTGTTCCATTCGTCGAAGTGCGCGCAGTGCACATGTACTCCGCTTCAGTTCAATCAAACAATCAAGTATCTAGGAATTTATTTTGATAGTGATTTATCTTGGGACTCTCATCTTAGTTACATTGCCAAAAGATTGCGAAGTGTCTCATGCATGTTATATTCTACTAAAACGTTTCTACCTTTTCCAATTCGAAAGATGATAGTCAACGCGCTTGCTTACGGTTTATTGCGCTATGGAATTACTGTTTATGCCAACTGTTCTGTGCTCTGGCACAACAAAATTGACACTATTTTAAAAAGTATTCTGAAGGGAGTAGCGTACACCTCTCTGTCGACGCCAAGTGATGAGTTGTTTGAGTCTTTGTGTCTACCTCGTTTTTCAGCCCTATTTAAAAGATGTGTAATTAACAAACATTACTGGTTAAGTTCCTTTAAGACACCCCGTGTTCTAGCACGCAATCTGAGAGAAGGTGAACGCTTCGTCATTCCGCGTGTTTATACGACGTATGGAAAACGTCATCGCTCATTTTATGTCCCTGATCTGTTTAACAGCTTACCAGATTTGTTTTTAGATATTGATTCAAAGCGACAATTAAAAAAGCTTTAAGGACAATATGCTAAAGCGATATTTCCTGTGTCATGTGTTTAAATCTTCTCGTCCCATTTTTCAGCTTCCTTCGTTCGTCTGTTCTGTATATTATGAACCAACAAACTCAGAATTTAGTTTTACTTTGGTTTATCTTGCTAAAGGTACAGTTCCTTGACGCTTTCAATGGCTTTCCATCAGTTGGTGATATAACCTGCAACTTCGGCATCGGGTTTCTTTTGTTGTGTCTTCTGTGGTTTTCTCTCATTTGTGGTTATGTGACAATATCTTGCAAGTGTTTGATCCATTTTGTTTAATATTTCTCCAATAATTGGAATGTTGTTTTGAACTTATCATTTTGCATATTAGACTGTGCTTTATAATATTTCTGTTATTTTACGCCGCTGCCGGGTCCAGTCCCACAAGCCGCTATTGGCTTTTGACG
>JAZHYW010050391.1:0-13396 GCA_037355805.1 Ixodes ricinus | reverse complement strand
TGAAGCAAAGCGCAAGTATGGTGGAAACGCGAAGGTTTATTCTGGAAGAGCGGCGCTTTTGGATCGCCGACGTCAGTTCGAATCTGGTCACGAGCCCCGGCGCGAGGCATGCGCTTCTGGGCTCGTCAGTCTCACGCGCGGAGCGCGTGGTGGGTGTCCGAGTACACCACATCTCTTTCCCCTAAAAATGCAAGCGATCCGGCGGCTGTCGCTTGCGCCTTGACCGTCTGGGCAACACCAGGTCTGCCAGCTCCGTTTCGGACCTCTCAGGGAATTGCCGGCGCTGTCCTCCGCTACAGGCTGCGTAGGTAAGACAGGTTTCGCTGCTGGATCCGCTTCTGATCTATTACTGGAGCTGCCGGCACTGTCCTCCGCTGTTGTGCGCCTCGCCAGCTTGTCATTCTCCGTTGGGCCGTCGGTCTGTTGCGCGTGGCTGGCCTCTCACTGCGTTTGCAGCGTCTCCTCAGCGTCTCGCTGTCGCAGCTGGTCCACGTGCCGCCGCTGTTGTCCATCTGGCGTATTCAGCGTGACCATCCGCCTCCCTTGCGTGGAGGTTACAGTTCCCGGTAGCCACCTTGGACCCCGCTGATACTGGCGTGACCAGACGTGCGTTCCCGGAGCAAGTAGCGGTGATTTGGTGATTGAGGACGATGGGAGAGCCACGGCGTGATCTTGCTCTCGATCGCTTGGGAAGAAGCTGGTTAGTCTCGTCCTCGTTTGATAGCCCAGCAACAACTCAGCCGGCGATTTGCCGTCTTCGACAGGAGTGCACCGGTAACGAAATAAAAACTTGGCAATCCGGTTTTGTAGAGTGTCGTCTTTGTTTTTCTTTAGGCCTTCTTTAAGAGTGCGGAGCAGCCCGCTCGGCTAACCCATTGGACTGCGGGTGATATGGTGCGGTTGTCAGATGACACGCATGGTTTTCTTTCAAAAATCGTGCCATCGCCGCGCTTGAAAACTGCGGGCCATTGTCCGATACCAGTGTTTCAGGGAGGCCGAAACGAGCGAAGATTCCTCTAAGAACATCAATGGTTGTGTCCGCTGTTGCCGTCTTCATTGGGACAGCCTCAATCCATTTGGTGTCCGAATCAACCAGGACAAAAACCATGTGACCGTCCACAGGACCGGCAAAATCCATGTGCAGGCGGCACCAGCGTTTGTTAGTTTCTGGCCACTTCGATGGAGCCTGAGCCGCGGGCATCGGCCAACACTGCACGCACTGCGGGCAGTTTTTTGCAAGTCTCTCAATTTCTTGGTCTAAGCCCGGGTACCAAAACACTGTCCGGGCGAGATTCTTCATTGCCGAGATCCCGGGATGGGTATCATGTAGCTCCTTCAGCATGCACGCTCTCGCAGTTTCCGGAAGAATCACTCGATGACCCCAGTAGATCAGATCGTGGCACACCGTGAGTTCATTCCTTCGGACAAAGAACGGCTGGAAAGACTGCTGCTTCGTGCGCAAATGTGGCGGCCATCCGCCTTGAACCCACCTCTTTACTTGCCGGAGAATCTTGTCCTCGGTGGTCAGGGCCGCCAACTGCTGTGCAGACAGAGTTCGGTCATCTAAGTGCTGACTGTACAACACGTACTCCATAAGCTCGCTACTGCTGCCATCCCCTTGTTCCGGCAAAGGCAAGCGACTAAGGGCGTCGGCATTACCCTTCTGCTGCCCTTTCCGGTACTCGATGTCGAACTGGTACGCTGAGAGAAGCAATGCCCACCGTTGAATTCTGGCCGCCGCCATTTGGGGAATTGGCCGCTTCGGATGAAACAGTGCCGTTAGTGGTTTGTGATCAGCCACCAGCGTAAAGCGGTTTCCAAAAGAACTTGCAGATGCTTTCAACAAATATTTTGTGAATATTGTTAATAAAACCGTAACGAACTGTAGCCTTGTGAACATTCCGTCCAACCCGAATTCTATTTTTCTTAACCCTGTAAATGAACAAGAAGTTATTACTACAATTATAAATTTAAGCAACAGCAAGGCTAAAGACGCTGATGGATTTCAAATAAAACCAATTAAGTACGCTGTAGAACTTCTTGCACCTTACATAACGCATATATTTAACCTTTGCCTTAGTCAGGCTGTTTTTCCTCGAAGAATGCAAATTGCCCATATAAACGTGTTGTACAAGAAAGGTGATAAAAATGACATGGGAAACTACCGTCCCGTGTCAATACTTCCAATTTTTTCAAAAGCATTAGAAAAAATAATTTTAAACCGTTTTATTGACTTTGAGCAGAAGCACAACCTCCTAAATGAATCCCAATTTGGTTTCCGTAAAGGACTCGGTACAGAGTCCGCACTGCTTGCGCAGAAAGAACTAATCTTGACTGCCCTTGAGGAAGGAAAATTTGTTCTTGGTATCTTTGTAGATTTAACTAAAGCATTTGATCATGTAAATCATACACTGCTTGTTCAAAAACTTCAACGTTATGGTTTCAGAGGGAAGGCTGCATCATTAATCATGTCTTATTTACATCATCGTGTACAAACAGTCCGTATAGAGGATCATTTCTCCGATCCACTTCCTGTTTCTTGCGGCGTACCACAGGGGAGTATTCTGGGTCCTTTTCTTTTCAATATGTATATAAATGACATCGTCTCTGTTGGATCAGATGTTAATATGATTATTTACGCTGACGATACCAGCATATTTATAACCGGAAAGATATATAATGAGATAGTCGATAAAGCGAATTCGACGTTACAAAAACTAGACGAATGGACGTGCCAAAATAGCTTAAAAATAAATATAAACAAAACTAAAGCCGTCTTATTTCGTAGTAAAAATAAAACTGTCGTGTTAAATCAACCAATAATGCTAAATTCGACTCCCATTGCAGTTGTTTCTAGTTTTAAGGTGCTAGGGGTTGTTTTTCAAGAAACTTTGTCGTGGGATAAACATATTGATTCCGTAGCCACTAAGCTGTCCCAAATAGTCGGACTTGTTTATCGTAATCGGCATATTCTGCCACGAAATATTATGATTTTAATTTATAATAGTTTGTTTTCATCTAGGCTTAACTACTGTCACTTAGTCTGGGCATCCACAACTCAAGCAAATCTACATAAAATACATGTCTTACAAAAACGGTTCCTAAGAGTTGTTGAAAATATTCCGTTTTACTTTCATACACATGAGTTGTTCGTAAAATATAATGTATTGCCAATCCATAAAATGTACGATTATCGGCTTTCTAAAGCTTTTAAGAAAGAGGTAAAGACTAAATCATCGTTTTTAAAAGGATTAGCTAACTTGCGTAGTAATACTTCCGCCTACACAACGCGGCATAGTGAGCCTTGGAATGTTATCACCTATAGAACAATCTATGGACAAGATAAGTTGAAAAACAAACTGCCAAGGTTACTAAATAGATTAGCTGCCGATAATGTCGAGCTTTTAGATATAACATTTAAAGCATTGCGTTGCTATTTCAGCCCCAGTCGACTTTTCTTGTGTAAAAAATGCTGTGTAATATTATTAAAATTTGAAAGTTGTTGTGCATGTAGATGATCGTGTTTTTTCTTGATAATGCCTTTCAAGATCCTGCGATTCCGTGGTTGTGATGTAATTAGACTGTGTACATTGTTGCTCTCTTTATTCTCTTTATTTTGCTTTTTCTGTTGATGCTGTTATCTGTATGGCATGTTGATTGTTTTTCTTTTTAGTGCTGCATAAATGCCAATGTGGGGGCCTGTGGCTTTGTCAAGCTGGTCTTGTGACCGCTTTTTCCACAAGCCTCCAGTATCATGTACGCTGTACTTGATGCAAATAAAAATCAATCAATCAATCAATCAATAATCACGAAACTTTAAAACTCCAAAGACCAAGGCCAGCGCCTCCTTTTCGAGTTGAGAATAATTGCGTTCCGCTGATGTCAGTGTCCTTGAACGGAATGCAATCGGGAAATCCCTTCCGTTTATGCGATGTGACAGCACCGCGCCGAGTCCGTCCGGTGATGCATCACATTCCAGCCGCAACTGCTTCCGGGGGTCGTAATGGACCAGGAAATTTGCGTCCGCCATAGAGTGCTTCGCCTCTTGGAAGGCCGTCTCTTGGTCTTGACCCCACCGCCATGGTGCACCTTTTGCCAACAGCCGATATAGCGGAGCCAAGGTCGTTGCCAGATTGGGTAAAAACTTGGCATAATACGTGACTAACCCCAGGAAGGATTTCAGCTGGCTTACCGATGTCGGTCTCGGCGCTGCTGTCACTGCCTCGAGGTTGTCTCGCTGAGGGTGCAGACCCATGGCGTCAATCTTGTGTCCCAAAAACGACACTTGTTTCTCTCGGAACTTGCATTTGGCTTGGTTCAACTTAAGGCCGCTGTCCCGTAGCCGCTGAAGCACCTGCCGGAGTGTCGATGTATCGTTCTCTTTTTCTGCGACGATGATGTCGTCCAGATATACTTTAACACGTGGAAGGCCGTGCAGAAGTGACTCGATGCGGCGTTGAAACAGGGCTGGGGCGGACGCGATGCCGAAAGCCAAACGGTTGTAGCGATACAAGCCTTGGTGCGTGTTTAACACGGCCATCTTACGAGCCTCCTCGTCGAGGGGAAGCTGATTGTACGCATTGCGTAAATCGAGCGTGCTGAATACCTCTCCTCCGTACAGTGATGCAAAAATGTCGTCAATTTTCGGCAGTGGATACTGCTCCAGGTGTGTAGCAGGGTTGACCGTTAGCTTGAAATCGCCGCACAGCCTTATATCACCGTTCTTCTTCGCCACCGGCACAACTGGTGTAGCCCACTCCGAAATACGGATCGGGGAGAGCACCCCATCTGCCACTAGACGGTTGATTTCAGCCGTCACTTTTTCACGAAGTGCGTATGGCACTGGACGCGCCTTGCAGAAGCGGGGGAGAGCACCTTCCTTCTTATATAGCTTCACGGGTGGGCCTTCACAGCAGCCCAACTTCTTCTCGAAGACGTCAGCGAATTCCTCCAGCATTCTCTGCACCGGGGCGTCTCCGCGCAGCACGTTCACATGAAAGGGCATTTCCACTTTTAGCAGCGACGCACCAACGTCTTGGAACGCTTGAATCGTGTTTCGGCCACACAGTAAGGGGCCTTCGCAATCTACAACAACCAGAACGCTCCTCACCAGTGCTTGCCCATGCTGGACCCTCATGGAAATTCTGCCGAGCACCGGCAGAGGCCCCAGGAAGCACGACAAGCGAAGAGGAGTCTTTTCCAACGCAGGCCACCACTTGCGATGTCTCTTGAAAACGCTCTTGGGTATCACGCTCACTGGTGATCCCGTATCCACAAGCATTCGCAGCTTCCGGTCTTCCCACAGTAAGTCTTGTTCGATCGGTCGCACGATGTCTCGGTTAGACGAACTGTGAGCGACCAGGGCGTGGAGCATCTCTTCCTCGCCGTCTTCGTCGTTATCTGAATCTTTCAGCGCGTACGCTCCTTGCCGAGTAGCGCAACCCGACGAACATACCCTGGCCAAGTGCCCCTTCTTGCCACACTTGTGACACACAGAGTTGCGGTGTCGGCACTCGTCCGCTGCGTGATGTGCGTCGCATCTCCAACAGAACGTGCGTGGACTGACTTTGCTGGTACTGGTGCCTTGTCTGCTAGGACGCCGATTGCCCCGTCGACTTTGAACGAAATGCACACCGCCAGCTCCGTCCCCGGAATCAGTCTTCCGCATTGCCCGGGCGTTCTCGGCGGCTGTCTCCGATGACATTGCAAATTCTTCCGCCTCTTCCAGGTTCAATTTCTTACGTGTGAGTAAGAAACGTCGTGCCTCGTCATCGCGCATGCCACAAACGATTCTGTCCCGCAGCATACGGTCGAGGGTCCCGCCAAAATTGCAATTTTTGGCGAGACGCCGCAGGTCAGCTACGAAGTCTTGAACCTTCTCTCCTTCTTTTTGGTTGCGCGAAAAGAACGCGTAGCTGGCAGCAATCTCGTTCGCTTGGGGATCGTAGTGCTCTTCAAGGTAGCTCACGACGCCCTCGTAGGTCAGGCTATTGACGCACGTCGTCTGGCAGCGCCCTTGCAGAATTCGGACGACGTTGTCGCTGAGAGACGATACCAGGAGGGCTCGACGCTTCGCCGCATCCGTAACACCGTGGCCTTCAAAGTAGGCCTCCAAGCGAATCCGGTACGTGCTCCAGCTGCTCTTCGTTTCGTCGAACTCGGGCGGGCGTGACCCCATCCTTGCTTTCTTCTCACCTTAGCGTGATGTTCCGTCGCGGAAGAAGCCCATTCCTCGTCGCCTCTGAAGCAAAGCACAAGGATGGTGGAAACGCGAAGGTTTATTCTGGAAGAGCGGCGCTTTTTGGATCGCCGACGTCAGTCCGAATCTGGTCACGAGCCCCGGCGCGAGGCATGCGCTTCTGGGCTCGTCAGTCTCACGCGCGGAGCGCGTGGTGGGTGTCCGAGTACACAACAAAGCGGTCCTATAAACGACTGCAAAGTTACGCTAAGTAAAAGCTAAAAAGCATGCTAAAGCACTTTTTTCTGAAAAGCTGTACAGAAGCTTAAACATTCGTGTCCCAAGTACAGCTTGCGCTGAGACCCTTGCGGACGACTACCTAGGTCTTCTCTTTGAGTTGAAACGAAAATTATAGAATAAAACCTCAAGGGCTAAAAAAAATTATATTTTGACGTTAGCACCTGCATCATAAGGTATGTTGCAAGTGGCCGATTACTTTTGTGCAACAAAATGGATAGTCCGCGAAGCTAAGAAGCTCCGCAAGAATGGTGGAGTACTTTCTGAACTGGACGCCAAAACCTACCGTGTCTTCTAAAGAACATTGAGATTTTCATTAAGCCGTTTTACGAGGACGACACGGTAAGCAACAGCATGCCAGGGGAAAAAGCGTCATTTGCGGAAAACAAAAACGGTTAATGCTAAATAATCTGAAAAAGGCTCTTCTTCAATGGAAAAGCCAATGCCCAGACGCACGGTGCGGATTTTCCAGATTCGCCTTATTGCGACTACGGTAGTATGTGTTAGCAGGAGCACCCGGCACGCACACAGTTTGCGTCTGCTCCTATTACCAGCATACGTCGCCAAACCTCACTCGTGAGAGCCCCCAATCACCCTCACTCACCCTCATCTTCACAGGTGAGGTGAGGGTGAGTGAGTTTCTGAACTAGGAAAATTCATGAGTATGAGGTTGGGTGAGGGCCATGAGGGCTGTGGGGGTTGTGAGGACCGTGAATGCGTGAGGGCCATGAGGACCGTGAATGCGTGAGGGCCATGAGGGCGGTGAGTGCGTGAGGGGTGTGAAAGCCATGGAGTGCGTGAGGGGCGTGAGGGCGGTGAGTGCGTGAGTGGCGTGAGGGCCATGAGGGCGTGGGGGAATGAGTGCATGAGGGCCGTGAGGGCGGTGAGTTCGTGAGGGGTGTGAGGGCGATGAGGGCGGTGAGTGGCATCAGGGCCATGAGTGCGTGAGGGCCGTGAGGGCGGTCAGTGTGTGAGGGGTGTGAGGGCCTTGAGTGCGTGAGGGCGTGAGGGCGGTGAGTGCGTGAGGCCCCTTCAGACGGAGCATCTTTCTCGGATATTTTGGTGTTCCTGGCGGGTTGTGCCTTAGCTTTCCCTATATCGGCACGAATTGCTGAAATCGGGTCCGGCTCGAAACAAGTGAGCAACTCTGAGTAATTTGAAGACGTTTGAAGCGGCTGCAGCAAATAATGGACGCGATATTTTCGCGTGATACCTCGGGCCGGTTTACAATTGATCGTTTTTGGGTATAAACTGCTTCAAAAAGATGCATTAGTATTCTCAACGAGATTTAAATGCATAAAAGCACATTTATAGCGCGTAATTGTGAGTCTAAATAGTGCAAGAAAAATAAAATTTCATGTTGATGATGGCAAATTGCAGCAACTGGTTGCTGCGTGTGAACGCCGGCGGCCCGTGTTGCTGGTGTTGCGACGTCGATTTTCTGAACGAAATTGCCCCGTCTGAAGGGGGCCTTAGTGGCGTGAGAGCCGTGAGTGCGTGAGGGGCGTGAGGGGTATGAGTGCGTGCGGTCCTTAGCGGCGGTGAGGGCGGTGAGTGCGTGAGGGGCGTGAAGGGTGTGAGGGCCATGAGTGCGTGAGGGGCGGGGGGGCGGTGAGTGCGTGAGTGACATGAGGGCCACAAGTGCGTAAGTGCGGTGAGTGCGTGAGGTCGGTGAGTACGTGAGGGCCATGAGTGCGTGAGGGGCGTGAGGGGTATGTGTGCGTGAGGGCCGTGAGGGCGGTGAGTGCGTGAGGGGCGTGAGGGCCATGAGTGCGTGAGGGGTATGAGTACGTGAGGGCCGTGAGGTTCAGTGAGGGTGAGTGAAGGGCTTAGGGTGAGTGTGACTGTGAGGATGAAGGTGAGTGTAGCTGTGAGGGTGAGTGAGGGGCTTCGGTGAGTGTGGCTGTGAGGATGAGGGTGAGTGAGAGCGACCTAAAATGCCGACCTCTGATCACCAGAACAGAAAGCTCCTCACGCTGCAGGAGAAAACGTCAACTACGAGGAGCAACTACATTCTGCTGAATGCAGCATGGAGAGCGAAGACTGCATGTTTCGCAGATGCCTTTGCTGTCCAGGCGTGGAAAGACCTATAACTTCATTGGGCGACAATCTTCGTAGACTGCAGGCCGCCGGAATTATAAAATTCAAAATGTGGACGTCAACTGCCTCCAGGTATGAGGGTGGAGTCCTGGTCCGGATAGTGCTCGCCCGATGACAACCCCCGGAAAGTTGATAAAAAAAAGTTGTTCGATCCCGCTGAACACATTACGACGTTGGTTGGCTTTACAGTGGCCAGTGTGGCCACGTTTATTGCTAAACAAAACAACATGAACTCAACAGTGAGTTAAAAATTGCCAAAGTAAACCCCATACTCTTGTCCCTAGTCTCCCCAAATCGAATCGAAGCCAATCCCCGAGAATCCTCTGGACAGTCCTTTTGTAAACTCGTAGGGGCCTCCTTTCCCATCAGCGACCTGCCAATTCCTTCAAATTCCACCACTCCCCCATGGTACACTGTTACCCAATGGTCGACGAGCTGTCAGCCTGGTGCTCCAACCGCAAAAACCAAATTCCTTGTAGAGTCGTTCCGTGCATTTTTTCAGTCTGGCTGGCGCCAACAGCTAAATTATTACATTGAGTAAAAAGCGAATATTTGATACTAAATGGCGAAACCCTCTATCCACAGCCACACTTGGTTAAAAGCCACAAGCAGCTCCAAGCGCGGGCTCTCCCGAAACCCGTGACGTTTCTTAGCGACCGCGGGGGAAGCTCTCCCACCTCGGCCGCGATGCCCTCCGCCCGCTAATGCTCCCTCCAAAACGCCAACACCCGCATAGAAAGTTAAAAAAACAAAAAAACAATGCCGAGGCAACTCTGGAAAGATCAACCTTTCTAACAAAGAAAACATCTTTCTACATACTTAACAGTGGATCTCCGGAAACCAAGCTACAATTGAAATGGTGGAGCTGCCATCTGAAGAGCTTGTGGTAGTGATGCAAAACTATCGATAAATCGACTATCGATACTATCGATAGTTTTTCCAAAACTATCGATAGTGTCGCAGAACTATCGATAGTCGACTATCGATAGTACTATCGATAGTTTTTCGATAGTCGACAATCGATAGTACTATCGATAGTTTTTCGATAGTCGACTCTCGATAGGTTTTCGATAGTCGACTATCGATGGTACTATCGATAGTTTTTCGATAGTCGACTATCGATAGTTTTTCGATTGTCGACTATCGATAGTTTTTCGATAGTCGACTATCGATAGTTTTTCGATAGTCGACTATCGATAGTTTTTCGATAGTCGACTATCGATAGTTTTTCGATAGTCGATTATCGATAGTACTATCGATAGTTTTTCAATAGTCAACTATCGATAGTTTTTTTATAGTCGACTATCGATAGTACTAGTGATAGTTTTTCGATAGTCACTATCGATAGTACTAGATTGTTTTTCGATAGCCGACTATCGATAGTTTTGCGACATTATCGGTAGTTTTCTTACTATCGGTTGTCCGATTTCTGGCGACTATCGATACTATCGATAGTACTATCGATAGTTTTGCACCACTAGAGCGAACACAGTTGCCGCACCGCCGCTCGCCTCCCTTCCTCCTCTCCGCCCAAACTCCCGTCTTCGGCATCACTGAAAGCTGAACCAAAGTTGGGATGGTATAGGCCCTGTCACACTGGGGCAACAGTTGGTCAACTCTATCCGGCAACACAAGGAAATCGTGTTGCCGGCGACCCTGTCACATCGCGGCAACAACAACAGTCGGACAACATGTTGCTGCCGCCCGGCAAGCGTGTTGTCCGACAACCCTGTCATACAGCGCTGACAGCGGGGACAACACGAGGAACAACGAGGAACACTCCACCGTCTTGATTGTTTACCTTTGTTCGTGTGCGGCGCGGCGTCGCTGGAAATGTGACTCTGCAAAGTGCTAGTGCGTTCGAAGGGCCGGAAATTACGACGGGACGGCATCAACCAGTGACTGTGGTTAGAAAACTTGACACGGGGAGTATTTTCCCCCCTTTATTTTATCGAAATGTTTTTTATTCGCTGACAAACCAGATAGCCCTAACCAAGGAAAGTGAGATCGCCGATATATGTTCGGGCTTTGCGTCACTCGGTATGAAGTGTTTCTGTCCGGTTCTTTCTTTTGTGCAATTCATATTTTCCTGTAAAATTGAGTAAGCAGCGGCAGTAGTCCAAAGCGTCTTTTGTAACGTGGTATTGAGCTGAACTGACAGCGTTTCAATACTGTGACACCGACACGATCGGCCTTCATAGCAATCGGTGGAATAAAACTTTTCAGCGCTTTTACATACCGCCTGCTATGCGATCGCTTGATTCCCCAAAACGTCCTGGGTATTTTTGAAACAAATCAGGTGTCTCGTAGCGGCTGTTTCCAAGTTCCAAACATCAACAACCATGATCAGAGTGGTCGTTTTAATGCTTCGATTTTTTAATCTTCGCTTTCCAGGATTATTTTTATTATACTTTATTAGAGGGTGAGTAGGCATGCCATTTTATTTCATAGCAGTAATGTGAGCTGGTCTCTCGACGGTTCTAATTTAAACACCACTCTGGACGTTCACGACCCCACCTGTGACCATTTCGACAATCGCTTTTCGTAATTACACAGTAACAACATTCATAAAAATATTTTAGCTGCTTGCCAGCCTTAATTATTATTATCTAACGTTTTCCAAGCCTTCATTTGAGTAAGACGTTATTCAGTTATTGCTCTGCCATCGAAGCTATCTATGTTGTCGTGTTGCCGGCCCGAAATTCGCTCAGCCAGCAATCAAGGCAAAACACGTTGTCCAACACAAGTTGCTGCTGCTTTTTTTTGCCGAAAGCTGTCATACCGAGGCAACATTTTAGTTGTCGTCCATGTTGTGCTGCTGTTGCCGCGATGTGACAGGTTTGTAGGACAACACGGGGAGCGAGCAACAAGTTGCCCGACTGTCGGACAACGTGTTGTGTCGTTGCTGTTGCCGTCGTCTTGCCTCAGTGTGACAGGGCCTTTAGCGCTTGGGCTACTTGGGTATCCCATTTGAAAAAATAAAGCGAGAAAGAGAGAAGAGGGAGCGACGCAAACTATACTAGTGTCGCAAAACTATCGATAGTAAACCGTCGACAGTACTATCGATAGGTTTACGATAGTCGACTATCGATAGTACTATCGATAGTTTTTCGATAGTCGACTATCGATAGTACTATCGATAGTTTTTCGATAGTCGACTATCGAGAGTTTTTCGATAGTCGACTATCGATAGTACTATCGATAGTTTTTCGATAGTCGACTATCGATAGTACTATCGATAGTTTTTCGATAGTCGACTATCGATAGTACTATCGATAGTTTTTCGATAGTCGACTATCGATAGTACTATCGATAGTTTTTCGATAGTCGACTATCGATAGTACTATCGATAGTTTTTTGACTATCGATAGTCAGATTTCTGGCGACTATCGATACTATCGATAGTACTATCGATAGTTTTGCACCACTAGTTTGTGGACCCCCTCACCAATCAGCTGGTGTCTCTGAAGCTGCATCACGTCGTTGTCAAAAAAACAGTCAAGTTTTGTACGGAAATTCGAGGAGAGCTTACTCGAAAACGAAGTAATCTTTCTTATGGATTTTGTTGAAAATTACAACTTTCTTGTGCAAGACTCTCCTCAGTCCTTCTACTGGAGTGAAAATCAAGCGACCATTCACCCCGTCGTTGTATATTGACGGGCGCAAGGCGAAAAGGAAATTCAGAACCAAACCTTCGCAATAAATTTTGATGACCTACACGATGATGCAGCCGTGCATTTGTTGCAAAGAAAGGTGATCGAGCTCCTCCAATGCACTCAGAAAGAACTAACGAAAATTCATTACTTCACAAATTATGCAGCTGCACAGGTACAAGAGTAAGAACAATTTTATCAATCTCTGCTTCCACCATGAAAATTTTGGCCATGAGGCAGCGTGGCATTTCTTTGCCACGTTACATGGAAAGGGTCCATGCGGTGGGGTAGGAGGAACCTTAAAGGGACAATGAAGGCAATTTAGGACATCTTTTTGGCGATTGAACTGGGTTCCAGGCACGTCTCAGGCCACGTTGCCCAAATTTCAGCCGAAACCGGCGCTTGTGTGCCGCGCAAATCAATAAAACAGTCGCGGTAATAATTGCACCGGGATCGACTGGGGCGACGCCCCGAGAGTTGCGGGAGAAGCCAGGAGAAGCGGAGCTCGCGTGACCGATGCGGGGCCAAGACGCGCGACGTCACAAACGGCGCGTCGCGCCGTTTGTGACGTCGCGCGCCTTGCCCCGCCAAACGAGCTGACGCGCGCCGTTTGCGACGTCGCGCGTCAGCGATTGGTCGCTGACGCGCCGCTTGTGACGGCCAGAACGGCCAGATCGCTGCCGCTCTCCCCTCGGCATCTCCCCGGCGTCCGTCCTTCGGCATGCGGGCCGCTCGTTGCCGGCTGTGCGGTCTCCGTCGGGTGATAGCAGAGGCCGCCACGCACGTACTCCCGTTCCGTTGGTGTTCGGTTACCGAACGGAAGCTCGAACTCGCTCGCGAGAGCGGCATTGCCGTCCATGTTGACAAATTCGGCGAAACGACCGCGCCACCGCGCTGCTATAACCCACCGCGGTAACCAGAGTCTCGACGCCCTAAATGCTACCGGTACCGACAATTCACATGTGACGTCACTCCGTACGTCACCTCCGTTTTCGGAGGCCCAAAAACGAGAAACACAGATAGTTGAGTTTCGGTTTCTTCAGTTCTTTCGTAGGTATAGAAATATGCGTCACAAATGTCTATAAAAATTTAGGCAGTATGCCAGGTTCCCAAGAAGCCTAAAAACACAATTTAAACAAATTAAATTAAATCGCCTTCATTGTCCCTT
>JAZHYW010050387.1:0-13464 GCA_037355805.1 Ixodes ricinus | reverse complement strand
TTGTCCTTTCAGACTTCTTAGGCGAATATTTCTTCACGCAATAGAACACGCGAGATTTAACGGCAACCGCGTGCGCTGAAATCGATACATAAACCCCAGAGAGTTTATAGGTTCGTTCGATTGTCCTAAATGGATATATATTTATCGACTACGCGTTCCAGCTATGTACTGAAACCTTGAAAATCATTTCAACGTTCATTCCAATTCGGTTATAATATGCATTCGGAGAACAAAGCTCACCAGGTGTTTGTTTATTTGCTTGTCTGTTGGTTTGTTTGTCTGTTGGTCTTTAACGCACGTGATGAAAGCAGTTTCTCTCCCGCCACTTTGAAAAATTGCAAAATTGCACTTGGGCTCATTGCTAAGCGCGATTTTATTAATTGTCAAAATGAAAAAAGTTAAAAAAATCAGGATGATTTTTTTTATATATATATATGCACTTTTGTTGCATTATTTTATCGACTCGTGTGAGTTATGCTCGCACTAATTTTGGCTGCAGAAAATGGAGCGGGGAAATTGTTTTCGAAAAAAAAAATATCTTTCCACTTCCTCCAGAGTCAGACGACATTGCCGTCGCCTGATTTCGTCAACTTCGTTCCCTTTGTTTTCTCCGCTCCATCTGACTTTCCCTCACGCTCCTCTTCCCTCTCCCAACCGCATTGTCGACGGATTTCACGGGAGGACATCAGCGTGTAGCGCATGGGCACTGTGCCTTCTAAGCCACTTTTCGGAGAAGAGTTTCAAAACAAAGGCAGAGCTGAGACTATGCATCCCAGGTGCATACTATGTTCATTTTTGATTCCCGAGCTGAGCTCTAAAACTCCGGACCCGCGCGACAGATGCGTCTCGCAACCGGGTGGAGGTTGCATAGAGACGCAACCAGACCATCCGCTGGCTCGGGAGCCTTAGGTATATTTATCTTTACACGAGTTAAATGTGCTTGTTGATCGTCAGCTTCCCTAAATCACTTCGTGTTTTTTTTTTATTAATATTATTATTAGCTGTTTCTTGGTTATGTATAAACCAAGAAAGGTCCCAATCTCAGAATTCCTATTGGCCCAACATTGGAGCGGGTTGCGCTCCAACGTGGGTCCAATATTGGAATTCAGTAATTCCAGCGTTCTGCCACCAAGGTTTGGCGGGGGCCAATGTCGGTGTGCTGCCTGGATACGAACCGTTTTACAAGAATGCGCGTCATTTGGGTTTCGAAGGAAATCGAAGCTTGTCGCTATGCCGGCGTTGTGCGGCCCGCGGGACAAACACCGGCCGAGCGCCGTTCCAGTATACCCGTTCGATTTTTCTGAGTCAGCGAGGGTGACTCACTTTCGTTGACGTCACCGCTTCCCCTTATGCCAGACCGGTCTCTGACGTGCGCCGCTCAATAAATGACGTGAACGCTTTTTATTAAATGCTACGAAAATAAATGAAGTAGAAACTTTTTTTACACTGCGCGAAACCGTTAGGTATCAGAGCTATTTCGCATCTTGTTCCGACAGGAGTATTGACAAACGTCGAAATTGATCGCCTAAGTTTGTGTCAGGATTGGCACATTCCACCACATTTAGTGGCTGTTATAGCAATCTCTCGTTTAAGAATGTGGAAAAGTAAAAAAAAAAAGAAAAGAAGGCGATTGTTTGTGCTCTGTTTGGTAAGTGTGTCGCACTCTGTACGTGGTAAAATGCTTCCGGTAATTTAATCGGAAATAATTTTGCATCGTATTCGATCTTGCCAACAATTTCGATTACGCAGGAATTAGACGTGTGAAATTTAAGGTGCGCACATACATTTACTTTAACAAATTGCTGCTCTGCAGGGTGGGAAAAAATGTTTTATGGTAACGAAAAACTGAAAACTGGGATGTATTTTATTTAAATCAGATTTAAATCAGTTTTTTCTAAATATATTTGATCTCTTACATTTTGCTTGATATGGAAGATTCATTATTAATTGATTCGATGGGCCTCAAATCCAAACTTAATCACATGTTCACGCACAACTCATTGAAACGCTCTTGATGATGGATATAAACTATACTCTGTGTTTTTTCCAAGTAGGGCAACCTCCTTTGCATTCTAAACGTAAATTAATATGCTTTACTTGCCCTAGCGCATATCGACATGGAAATATGAGCCGCTTAAAATAAATATTGAAATATTCTGAAAACACTCACACAAGTGTTCCCACAGAACGGCACACTTTCATCCTGAAATGCTGCTTTCATTGGAGTCAATAGGCCGTCAATACCTGGCTCGTTTCATTTCAAATCGAACACACTGGTCGGGGTGGGTATTTGGATGTTTCTCAAATAAATATATATAATAGCCCCATGTCTAGAAAAAACAAAACCGCTAAAAAAAATAAAAAAATTGTTTTCGTTTTACGAAAAAAATTTAGGTGGAACAAGATAAAAATCTAATTTTGTGTGTCTGATTTTTCTACGAAGTTCTGTTACTTGCTATGCATACTGAAAAGTATAAAATATTTATAAAAATGTTTCGTGTAAATCTATTGTGTGCCGAGTATTTTTTGTTATGCACTTGACAAATTTGACAAATAAGCCAATTTCCATTACCGAGATGAAAAAAATGCCAAACATTGTACCTTTGACGTTCGGGTGACGTATTTGGACCCTTGTATCTCCATATTATTTTTAATCAGCGCTTACCAAATACTGTCCTCGTGTAGTCCTATCTATGACCTAAAGGCTGATAGTACTTTTGTTTGATTTATATTCACAAATTATTTTATACTAATGTTTAAACTTCATAAAAAGTCTAAATTTCGTCATATGTTGTTGTTTATTTAAAAAAAACATTTTTTATTCTCTTTATAATTTTTTCTGATTCCCAGTCATATGCTTTTCCAGTGGCATAATCCGAATTCCCTCCTTTTTTTTTTTTTTTTTTTGAGGGGGGATTTTCGCCAGGAAACGTCAAACACACATCAGCACGCCCAAATCGGTAAAGCGGTAGTTTCCGCAAGTTGGCTTCGTTGCAAGGTTTATACCTTGTAGTTTTGAGCCTGAAAGGCTGCAGGTTGGTGCCGCTTCAATAAGAAGAGTCGTTTTGGGAGATTATTGTTATTCTACTCTATTAAAGATATATATTATTGTAATATATCAGATTTTAACTGAAAAATTGTCTCAAATACTAGTATCAAAACTCAAAGCCGAGGTCAATAGGTATGATTCTGCGTTTTTCGGGGTTTCTCTTTGAGCAAATTCGAAGGGTGTTTATACGATTTTATTTTCTAAAACAAATTCAGAATTTTGTCGGAGCTTTATTTTTATGGTACACGGATATTCGTAGATATCGTTTATTTATAGCTGAAGCGAATAAAAGCCAGAAAACAGACGGTTTGCACATTTTGTCCAGCAGTGTTTTTCATACAGCAGAGATTTTATGACGCGTTTCGTTTACAGGGGGCCAAAATAATATTTTTTTATGAGCGTACGCACATAAGTTAAAACGAAAAACAAAATAAGCGCCAAAATTGTTCGAAAAAAATATATATTTATAAAAAAAAAAGAGCTTAGAGAACTGGCAGTCTTGAAATTCGGAGTTTTTCGGATAAATCCAAATTGCCAATATTTTTTACCGGGAGTGTTTTTCGGAGTTAACGGATTTATCCGAAAACGCAGAAGCCTACTTATAAGGAGAGTAAAAGCCAATGAATGCAAATTTAAATCTAGGATCGGAGACAAGAATGGTTTATTAAAAACATTAGGAACAAGAATTGGTCAATAAGAACTGAAAATTCCAAACGAGATTTGTCATAAATGCTTATTATAATAAGTATTTGCATGAAACAAGCATGCTATTTTACTAAACATTCGCTGTTTATTTGAAATACGTTAATAAATTGAATTAAACATTTTGGTTACACACAGTTCAAAACACACTTTTCACCGTCGTGGAGCACAATAAGGTGTGCATATTGGTTCATCCAGTTCACGAGCAAGGAATTATTTACCAGACAACGATGGCAGTCACTTATTCACTTACTTCCCTTCTTTCTTGTACGCATAGTCACGCCGGACTGAGGGACGAGACGGAACACTTCGAGTCAATGTCACCTCAGGTTCTTGACCGGGGACTTGAATTTCGGACCAAACGAAGAGCGTATCCCTTTGTGAGCACCTAGGGATGCCCACTGTCCTTTCTTGTGTTGCCTGAATGTCTCAACGTCCGTTCTTTTGCTAAGTTCAAAAGGACGACGCTTCTTGTTTGTTTCTGAATTTGTTCGATGGAGCTCTGCGACGTCCTTATTAGATCTCGCCTCGGTAACGAGAATTGTGCGCTGGGGTGAGCTGCTTGAGTAAGCCACCAACTCCGTTCGCACGATGTTCTTGCCATGGCCGGATGCCGAGAACAACGATTTCGCTTTATCATTGCTGCTGTGCGTGAACTCTAAGAGCTGGTATCGGTTTTTAAAGTGAGATTCAGCTCCATCAGAAACATAGGTGATACTTGAATAAACCGGAACGTTGTCTTTCCAGCCCTTCTTCAATCCTTCGAATTGTCAGCAGTCCGTGTAATGAGTCGTGGCAGAGGTCTTCAGACACGACGCCGAAACTCCGCGGTCCTTTAGTTGTTGATGAAAATCGAAAACTGGTGTTTGTGCCAACGGTACTCTTGAACTTCATACGGTAGTGAAACGGTCCAATTCTTGGCAAAATCAAAAGGAAGCACAACGCGCTTCTTAGTTACTTCGCTTTTCACGAGTGAAATTTTATCTCTTTGAGTTTACGAATGTGAGCATGCGTAATGAACCGAATGGTCCAATTTTGAATTTCTTCGAGAAGACATCTGGTTGAGTTGTCTTCTCGATTACATTTTTTTCTCCCACACGCAGAATATTACTTGCTCCTCTTCAACGTTTTCTAAAAGTTCTAACGTAAGATTACGGGTGTTTAGGCATTGCTCGCATTCGCATCTCAAACAAGCGCGTGTCGGATCCCACCAAAGGTGGGTAGCGCTCAGTTGGTCGAGCGACGTTCTAGCGAACACCGACATTTCATCAAAAGACACTTTAGCGAATAGTTGGCCGCCGCGACGCAGGCGTTTACGGGCGGGCCAAGTGGGTTAACATTTTGGGGATGAGCCGTTACAGATGTTACAGACGACGTTCAGTGTGCCATTTTTATCAGGAGCGTAGACAGAAATTTTAATGTCACAGAGAAACTCCTGGAATAGCGACTACGGGAGTTGATATATATATGTTCTTCTCGGAAAATTGGTTGAGCATGCTGGACTGCCTTGGGAGAAGCTGGTTGGGACGGTGCGCCATCGGGAGGAGAGCGGGCTCGTCGGACGGCTGCGGGCGAAATTCGCGGGACTTGGCATCTGCAAACAATTCGCAGCGTTCCACTGCATTCTGCACCAATACGCGCTGTGCAGCAAGTTGCTGCAAATGAAGAACGTCATGGATATTGTACTTGGCGCAGTAAATTTCATCCGTTCAAGAGCTGTTAACCACCGTCAGTTCTTTTCTCTCTTTTAGAGTGCAGCCCACAAGGCGAAATTCTGTACCGCACAGAGGTGCGATGGCTGATCGAGTCCTGAAGCGGTTATTTGATCTTCCAGAAGAGATTGATCCTTCTTGAAGACTAAAGGCAGGGCCATCGCTGAGCTTTAAGACGCGAAGTGGCTTTACTCCCTTGCGTTTCCCACCAATATTACTGCCGATCTGAACTGCCTCACTGCTAAACTTCAGGAAAGCCCAAAATGATCAGTCTAAAATGATCATCTTAGGCTTTCCCTGAAAGCCAAAATGATCAGCCTTTCAGTCTAAGTTGCAGCACTGGGAGCGTCAGATGAGACTGCAGAGGCTGGGTCATTTCCCAACGCTCAAGTCGCTAGGAAAAGTGAATCAGAACTCTTCCAATATCTTCTCTGACCTCCTGAGTGTGTGATGTCTACAAATATTTTGAAGACCGCGCTTCCACGACATCAGCAGCTCCAATGAGTTTCGGCTTTTCTCTTTGCTCTTCTCGGTGCGGGTGGATGGCGTCGCTCCGGAATTGCACATGGAACTTCTAGCGCTGTAGGCCAACACCACCGTGAAGCAGAAGTTTGAGGACATGGGAGTTAGTGGAGTTTTACAAGCTTCTAGACGAAGCAAGCTTTTCAACGCTACGTCAGCAAGCCGCGAGGATCATCGCCATGTTTGGGAGTACCTACTTAGGCGAACACCTGTTTTCCTTGCTGAACGTGAACAAGTCGGCACTCCGGTCAAGAATGATGAACATCTGGCGATCGCCGATCGACCATGAGGACCGTCTCGGCACAAGATCTAAATGCGGACATTCTACTGTCGTCGCATCTAAGCGTTGCCGGTCATCAAGCCAGCGTGTCTAGAACTTTAGGTGCTTCAAAGGAAATAAACATCGTTTTGTCTTAGCTAGATTGTACTCTTATTGTTTCTTTCCATGTTGTGAAGTATTACACACCACTCACATATTATTTACGGTTGTGACTGATATAAAGTACTTTCTTTTTAAGCACCCATGTTGGCGATTACCAGTCGCCATGTGTTGACACATTGCCAGGGCAAACAAATCTAAACGTCGGAATCGGGGTCCGCAGTTTGGTCATTCTGGAGATCGGTAAGGATATCTGTTACGATGCCTGATTAGTCACAACCCGAAGCCTGACGTACCCAAAGGAAGTTTGCGCTCAGATGTCACACACACATACAAACGTTGCTACATTGCCATCCTCAATAATGACCCAGGTCCCTCCTTTCAAATGGCCCCGTAAATTTGTATTTTTACTCAACCCTCCCCCCCTTTCCCGATCTCCCGGCTTTTGTTAGTGCTCCAAACTCTTCATTTTGTAACCACACAAACAATGATCATGGCAGATCGGGTCACATGCAAGGACTTGAAGAATATCATGAACATGGCACCTTCAGGAATACTGTCATGTGTCTGAAGCGCGAAGTGAGCAAGCACGTTCCGGGAAGAGAAATTATCCCACCACAACAAATATGTTCCATTGTGCGCTGATTTTCTTTACTACGTGTTTTGGCACGCGTAGCCACAAATTGTTTTCGGCGGGGGGGGGGGGGGGGGGTCGAGGTGGCTGGGATGTCCATGACTTGGGGTGCGGAGGAGGGAAGGGGTGCTCAAGCCCCATAAGATCCATATTTAATTGCATTATAATCATATGATCCTCCCCTGGCTACGCCACTGCGCACTATCGTGTTCTCCGTGCAGAGTCTGGCTATTACGTACCGAATATATACACATCGTGTGTGTAAGCACAGCCAAGGCCTCTTTCTGACGAGTCAAGGTAAACCGATTCTTCGGTCAGTCGACTGAACAACAGGGTCGGAGCAACAGGGTCGGCTGAAATGGTTTATATAGCCTGCGGAGGCAGAGGAGAATAACACAACCCGTATCGACTACCCTCTAAACTCTGTCTGACTACTCGAGCGGAGGCTCGAAATCGCAGGTCAGGTTTCATCGACGGTTTTCCAGCAGCTGCCTGTGCATGATTCATGTTGGCTCTCACCGATTCGAGAGGTATATAGTAAACTATGCAACAAGCACCGCGTAAACCGTCCGACCGTACAACTTGATTATACATCATTGACATGCGAGAGAGAATTCGACATCCCAGTGCCCCTCGAGAAGTCGACTATACGTTTCACCAGCCAGCCACGACGCTACGAGCTGACGGGACCAATCAGGCAGCATCAAAGGCGCATCATCATAGTGTTCGTCATGCTCGTGTATGTGTTCTATCATGGCCAATCATAAACAGAAAAGGCCTAGTGACTTTCACTTTTGTCTCTGCTTGATTGGTCCCATTAGCTCAGCTGGTAGCGTCGGCTGTGTTTGGACTTGTGCTGAGACGAAGTATAGAGTCGGGCCTTCATGTACGCGCAGCCTGTGCACGTATACGAAACCGTCGTGGCGCCCTTTCTCCAGTGCTGTATACGGCATGCATCACTCGGGAGCGCCCATGTACCATGCACACTCATTTATCCGCCTTCTCCGCGGAGACGCTGCATGCATGCGCAACAATGAAAAATAAAAAAAAAAAAAAAAAACAAAGAAACGTCGGGTGTCTCTGTTTGCCCGTGGCGACTGCGCTACGGCCGTCGCCTCTCATCGATTGCCGGCGACAGGGAAAACGACTCGATGCATGCGCTGTTACCCAAACGCAGAGCGAGGTAACCGGTCAACAAAACACGCCGACGACGATTACATCGACGCACCGAGGCGAAAGGAAAAAAAAAATATTAGGAATCGTTTAACCTTGGGCGATGCGTTAGATGTGCCAGCTATCTCTTTCTTCCCGGGATCATGGAACGAACTCGTTTGAGCACGCATGAACTCCTAGGTGAGGCCAGACGCTCCGACGGACCGCGTCCCTCCCTGTCCTTCTTGATAGGTGCACTTCCGTGAGCGAGTAACCGAGTCCTTTTCCTGTTTGCCCTCGCCGAGAGGGAAACGAAGAAAACAGGAGGCTTCTCTTGCTGAGATGCCCACCCCACACTCCTGACGGAGGTTCGATTCGTTTATGTTATTATCAAGGTGTACAAATGCCCTTTACTGAGAAAACAGATGGACCCATAGCTAGGGTTCCGTGATTTCGGATAAATCTGAAAAAAATCCGAAAAACACTCGCCGGTAAATTTTCCGTCAATTCGGATTTATCCGGAAAACTCAGAATTTCGAGGTCACAGCGACAAAATAAACAGCAAAAAAAGACGGAGTTTTACAACTAAACTTTATAAGAGCACAAGGTCAGTGGTCCCGAGGAGATTCCACTTCAGTTTCCATTGAAATCTAGAACTACTGACAAAAGGGGTTTGCCTTTTAGCACGTCGAGGTTCCTTCGGGACAACGGGTGATGGTACCCGGACCTTATTTATTTTGTTTTTGATTTTTTTTTTTAATTTTACGCAGTAAAATAAACTCCGAATTTCAAAGAATTGGGAATCTAACAAAAATAAACTCCGATAAACCCCGAATCCCCACCGAAAAATAAGCGCCGAAAAACACCCTCCGAATTTCACCGAGAAATGAACTCCGAAAACACGGAATCCAACCCATAGCCAATCGGCTAGTTTGGGTTCATTAGAATAAGGCATCTGAGATGTAGGATGAGCAACACAGGTTAATAAGAATCTATACGGAAATATTACAAACAAAAATATACAATAAACTTGCATAAACATAGGAGGAATACAAATTTTATTAAACCAAGAGGATGGTGATGAGAGTGAAGTTGATTTAAGAAAGCAGAAGGTAGTGTTTTAGAGCTTGACAAAATTATGTGAACATCGAAGATCATTATGAAGGGAGTTCCCTATTTTTGTACAGCAAAATGGGATTAGACTTTCCCCGTATATATTATGACATGGTGGAAGCTTAAACCGCTCAAATATATTACCTCAAGTTAGACGGGTACCTTTTAAAAGTATTGTTATTGGAAAGGGCTTGTGATCGGTTACAATTCTATGGAACATCGTAGCAATTTTGTGTTATTATTTCCCGGCATGTAAGAATGCAAAGTTTATTAAATTAAACGCGCGATTCTGATGAGTAATGTGAGTGGGTAATAATTCTAACCGCTTTTTCCCGTAAATTAATCATCGACACGAGGTAACTATCGTAGGTCGAACCCCAAGCTTCTGTACAGTGTGTGAGATGACTTCGAAATATTGGAAAGTAAACTATCTTTAGGGCGTGAAGGTCGAAACACTGTCGAGCCCTTAGCAATATGTAACATGCGTATGTTCATTTTTTCCAGCCGTGTTTTCGAGCTTGTGTTGTCCGTTTCGTTTTTCCCCCGCGTTATCAACTTATCATGTCAGTACACCTGGTACTGCATTCAGTGGAAACAAGACCGGCGTCGTACGGGCGCTGGCTAAGCTCAGTCAGATAAAAATAATAGAGATAAGTTACGGGCGAGCTGGAGAGTTCTCAACACTGTGAAGAAGACCCTTCACTCAGAAACAAAGAAAATGGACAACACGCCATTTTTCTTTGTTCTTCGATCTCGAGCTTTCATAGTGCTGAATTCTGCCAATAGACGTAACTGTTGTTTTTTTTTGTTTTTTTTTTCTTTTTTATGAATACGCCAAGCGGCGGTATTCGGAAGCATGCCGTCACAAGGATCGAGCGCAAAGAATGGTTCACAGATTTGTGCGATAGGTTGCATTCGCATCACCCGAAACGAGAGCAACGATGGTCACCGGGACAAGTGCATGTTCACCGTACACAACGTGGAGCAAGGCCTGCTTGGCGAAGTAAGCATGAGTCATGGTTGTTCCGGTGTTCTGGTCACTTCTGTCGTTTTGGTTGTTGTGAACGCTAGGGTGCCTCAATTTCCTTCTGTTTAGGGTGATGCCACCCTTTGTAGTAGCCCGATGCCGACAGCACGCGCTCACGGATGAAAATACAAAGAAATCGACGAAAACAAACATGTCACCGCATAGGCACAGTCAGCGCCACAAGACGCGTGCGAGGGACACGCTCTTTCACGCGCTTCGTGAACAAAAATGCAAAGATAAACGTGTGGGACAAACATGGCCGCATATCTCGACCATAAGCCGCTACTCCACCTAAGCAAGGCGCACATGAAGGCACCCTAGTGAACGCAATCGTCACAAATGTGTGAACCAACTGTTACGTTCCAGAAACGCATCCGCCGCGATCCAGGGTTCATGCTTTCGGAGCAGGGACGGCGCCAGGGGAGGCTAGGGTGGCGGGCGCCTCCCCTAAAATTTCGTCTGCCACCCCAAGATGAAGCGGCTTTGTACGCAAATATTTGCCTTCGAAGTCGGCTTCAATACCCAGTGTAACGAGTGTCCAGCCTTTAGAGCCGTTCATGCCTTTTATTTATTTTTCCTACTAACTTCCATCCACGGGAGGTCGTACCGCGGGCGAGTAAGTTATCAAGCGCTTTAAAAAAGCAGCTCCCCTTTGTGACGTAGACCGTGTTTCCCCCTCCGCTAGCCCTCCGCTACGAAGAAATCGCCACTGCGCCTGCGCGCCGATGGCCTTGGCTGTAGAGTTCCGGGTAGCGGAGGGGCTTAGCGAGCGGAAAGCACGGTCCGCTCTGTGGTGCTTATCTTCAGCGGAGACCGGAGACATGAACGACGGCGAGCTTTCAGTTACAGTCAAGGTCATGGGGCATCCCGAAAAGGGAAGCAAAACCTTGTTGTGAGTCTGAGCACAGGTGGCAGAGGTCCCTGCTGTGATAACCCCCCCCCCCCCCTCTTCCTCCTTGTCTCTCCTCATTTCCCTTTTCGGTGAGCACACCGCATGAGTTATCTTCGATAAGCCCGTGGGTGACAGCACCTCAGAGCACCCCCCCCCCCCAATTTGGTTCGCCTACCCGCTGCCCCCCCCACTATGAAAATCCTGGCGCCGTCCCTGTTTCGGAGGCCTGTAAACCAACAACCACAGCAGCTTTGAGGCAACTCGGGAATTTTGCAGCACTACCTCTAGTTGACGACATCAGTCCGCCATTTTGTTATTAGAGTGGGTGAGTGAGAAAATATTTTATTTATAAGAAGAAACACAACAAAAACCGAGGACACCTAACACTTCTTATGAGTTGTGAATGCGAAAGCATGAATGTCGTTGGATGGCCACGTTTCGCTACTGCCGAGGTTTCGGCTGCCGACGATATATGCTTCAGGCGCCGCAATGTTCCTCGGCGCCGAGAGGACCAGGCGGCCGCAGCCCCGTCAACGCATGACACGAGAACGGCGGCCGGGCGCGAGCCGCAGGGCACGCGTGACACAGAGCCAACGGGGATTTATCCATCAATTCGCTGCTATACAGACAACAGGCTTCGCTCCACTCGGGGGATGCGGGGATCGGTGGCCGAGTGGGCTAAAGCGCACACCCAGCTCGACGCGCGTGGAGCGAAAGCTCGCGCTGCAGAACCCAGGGATCCTGGGTTCGAGCCCCACCCTGCCCGTTTCGATCTGGATGAGCATCGTACCGGCGTGCGGTCGATCGTTACCACTACTGCGTGGTGCACGTTAAAGACCCCAGGCTATACTCTGTTTTGCCTGATGATGTACCGCAGGAAAGGCTACAAGCGCGTGCTCCATGCTCTGGGGCACATCTCGGCGGCACAAGCTCTCGTGACTTAAGAGCGGCTGCCAACGCTGTGAGCTCGCGCTTCTAGCCTTCGCTGCGGTACAACATAAGATGAAACGAAGTATAGCGGTTGTACTGCACTGGCTAAATTGCTCATCTACAGCGAGTGACTCGTCGCAACTTTAAATGGCTGACCAACTACACGCTGCATAAATATACCCCCCCCCCCCCAAAACTGGGGGATCGGTAGCCGAGTGGTCTAGCGCACACGGCTCTAGCGCACACCACCAGCTCGGAGCACGTAGAGCGAAAGCTCGCGCTGCAGAACCCAGAAATCCTGGGTTCAATCCCCACCCTGCCCGTTTCAAGGCCCCAGGCCAGCGGTTGTATTGCACTGGCTGAACATCTACAGCTGGGGGGCAAGTCGCCCGTCGAGGCAGTCTAGGTTCTAGGACACACCCATTTTTTTCCGCTCCACTGGACAGTGGAATTTAGGTGCCGTTTGGCGCGGCTTCAAAAGCTGAGAGCACCGGTTCGCTCCACGGAACAGTTAATTCTTTCTCATTAAAAAGAGGTGTGATGAAACTTATAAGCTTTTGTGCACTATCGATTTGAGGGTGTGGTTAAAATCTTCGAAATACTCGTCTTCAGCACGCGGCAGACAACTCATGACAACAAAGTGGTGGATTCGATCGACACGGTTCATGTGGTGAAAAGCAAAACTACGCTTTGTTTTACTCTTACTTGGAGCAAAACGAATGCTACGCACGCGAAGGCCGAAGCCATGGGAGGCGCCAATGCTGCGCTCGCGCACTGGAATCAACTGCTATAAGAGCTCGGGCTCTGTACCCTTGCCCGTGCTATGTGTCGTTAGTGTGGATGCTCTGTCTATTCGCGACTCCAGCAAAACGAACGACACCTAGCGGGAAAACACTGAACTGGCCGGACCAGGTCCTTTCGCGATTTCTGCTCGTCTCTTCTGGCTTCCGTGTTTGCATGTTGTCGGTGGATTGCGCGACAGAACAGTTCTACCGGTGTCTGTGTCGTAACCGTAGTATCGCCTTGTGACCCAGGTTGCTCTGCACGCGACCTATGGAACCGCGTGAGCCAGACATTCTGCGTTTCTCAACGTTCATCAGCACAGTGGAAGGACAGTGGGCAGTCCTTTCCTCGTTTCCTCGAAGAAAGTCAAGCCTCTGGAAGCTCGCTTACCCCAACACATCGCCGGAGGTTCGAAACGTGGAGAATAAAAAGCGGGGCGAACCATTTGGAGTCCAATTCCCGCTCGCTGATGCCCCAGCGTTGTGCGTTGAGCTGGCACATGGCACGGCACGACCTGGATTCGACCGCCATATTTGCCCGATAGTGGCGTCCCCTATAGGTCGCTGGAG
>JAZHYW010050384.1:0-55983 GCA_037355805.1 Ixodes ricinus | reverse complement strand
AAATAAGATATGAACGTTTTTAATCCAGTCTTTGCCATATGTTGTTGCGAAGGAACTTCAATGTACGTATATAGTAGAGTAAACTGAGAAAACCGTTTAACGAGTACTACATTAGTTTAATAACAAAGCTTACAAATCGAACCGAAAGACGTGAGCCGTTTTACGAGCACCAATAGAAAGACTCTCTCGGCGAGTTTTCTCCACGTAGGCGAGGGAGAATTCATTAAGACGTCTGGCTCATGAGTCGACGGTCCCCCAACGCTCGGGCACCGAGTCCTTCCCCTCCGGAATGTGCGGTGCCGGGTTTCATCCCTGCGGCCGCCGTCCGCTTCGCGGGTGTACCTCTCAGGACCGTGAGTGTCCGGAGCTTGTCTACACAGGCCGCCACACATATAACTGATACGGGCACGCATAATTCCCGAATACGAGAGAATAGCTCTACAACTTCGTTGCTTTTCAAATTCTTTCTTTACGTCACGATCATTACTATTACCACTGAGAGAGCGAAAACGCGTGCCTTTCGAACGCCCGGCCTCCAGTAGGCGCTCTATGCCTTGCGCCCTGCTTTAACTGCGAGCGCGCTCTTGAGGTGCAGGAGACGTTGAAGCAGTGTCGAAGGTACGAAGCTCGCCATGGAGGCGGGACAACTGAAGCTGCTTCCTCCCGTTCTCGCTTTGTCAGTGATTATAGCGCTCACTCGTGGCTGACTTTAAAAAAGAAAGTGTGCATTGTTACTGTAAATTGAAAGCTGATGTGAATGCATCTAGTGTCTATTTTTTTATCGTAAGCAATATTCTTCTGTTCTACATTTACGTAATTTAAGAAATTCCCCGAGTGTAGCTAAGCCAAGGTTGAAAGAAGTACGTTTTTCCGCTTCGCTACATTGATAAAAAAGACATGGACCAAATACTTGAATCAAAGCTTGATGAACCCACACATATAATTACGAGAACAAAAGAAGAGTCAGGTCAATATCAAATTGGACATATAACAAAACAATATCATGGTTCCGTTCTCCTGTGACGTTCTCTCTAGGTTAATTGTGTTATTCCCATGAAGTGGTAGAAGTCGTAGGCAGCATTTTTATTTAAATCAACTGACATTATATTATCATCTATCTTAACTCATATGAACAAAGACAATGTTTACGCCATTCACCATGTCGTCCTTATCAGGGCTCAGTATGCATCATCTATAATCAAAAGTCGAAAGAAAAGTTGTCCACTTCATATCGTACAAAGCGGAAGAGCCCAAGCTATAAATGGCAGCCTAAAAAGTTCGCAGAAACATTTTTTTTATATACTGGGAAACAGAAAAGCTAAGATTACCTAAGGTTACCATTCGATTGAAGGCTCTCGTGAGAATCACTTACGCACGCTCTGCGGTAAGGAGGTTGTCGGATAAAGAAAATAAAACAACCGAAGAAGCACAAACTAGGAAAAAATCGGACGAACCCTCTCATTAAGCCTAATCATGGTACGTTGGAATGTAGGAACCCTAATTCCGGCAGATTGGGTTGCCGGTAAGTAAGCCTAATTAATATCGCGGGGACAGGAACGATTCGGGAAGCTGATTGCAGCATCTGGGTACAATGCGTTTCTCTGGAAACGGGCTTCCGTCCCCCTTCGGAGCATCACGCAGGGTGGTACATTGAAATGGTACCGTTTATTTGGACGGTACGCGACTATATTTCAAAGACAAACTTCGTCCTAGACAGAAGTTTTGAGTCATAGTGCTCCGCTCAACTCGTTGGGAAGAAGTGAAAGAGTATATTAGATAGGCTTACGCACAAACGGATGCTTAGACTTCTTTGTTTTGACACGTGATTTTAGGTACAAAAATTATGACTCCGATTTAAAGAAAGAAAACCGTTATTTTGAAGAGGGCCTGATGAGGTTAGCTTTTTGTGAAAGGAATTTACAACCATTATTGTAAACTACGCTATACTGTTCGAGCTAAATCATATGCTGTCTTTATTTTTCGGAAAGAAAAAAATAAAGTATTTCCCATAGTTATTGACTTTATTGAAACTAAAGGGATATAAAACCACTTCTTCACAAAACAATAAAGCTGTAGCTTGCTATGTTTTTCATGGGATGAAATAACTGCAGTGACGCTCGAAGTATTGCCCTCGCAAGCCACAGGTATTCGCTTTTGTCTCCCATTTCGAGAGCCCGTGTTTAGAATAAAACGGTGGAGGGAAAAAACGAAATACAAAAGGGAAATTTAAAAAGCCAAAATTTCATTTCACTTCCAATTTTTTACTGAGGAACCTAGCCGGTCATGCATACGTCGAGGTACACAGCCACCTTGTTCCAGGTTATCCGCCGATTAGGTGAGGTGCTCTCCCATGTTTAATGCTACAGAAATAAGTTTAAAAAAGCGGTTTTGCCTAGTGTTTTCAATACCGAGACACAAAATTGTCTCGTAGCGCTTCATGGAGAAACAGGCCTTCAAACTTTCTACATATTTGAGGGTAATTTGGAAAATTGACTTTTTCACCTTTCCAAGGGGTCGATGCATTTTGAGTTTATTAAAAATATGTTATTACTTCTATATAAATACCTAGAAGACAGAGCCGATAACTATGGCTAGTTTGTTTAAAACAAGACAACAGGATTTCTTCTAAAACCAGCATTATCTTTCTGCACTGTCAGCACGAGTCATAGAGATGAGGTTCATGAAGGATAATTACACCGATGAAGACCTCGTCACATCATTGTTCGTTTTCCAGCTCAAAATACCAACTTTTTTACGATATTTAAAACTAACGGCGTTTTCCTGCAAGACGAAGAAACAAAAATACGACAGTCATGTCACGTCAACCATCACGTCAGGTAGCATTGTGACGCCGTGCGGTGCTGTCAACACGAACACGAGAATTCAACTTCCGCAGAGGGTACGCAAATAAAGTTTTAAACTATTGAACTGAAGGTCAGCACCAAACGTAAATGTGACAAAAAGCGCTGTAACATAAGTTATTATTAAAGCGACGTGGTATCTTCGGCTAATAAAGGGTTCTTTTCTTACTTTTAATCACTGTAAGGCCTACGCCCACGCTCTCGTCGAACAAATCACACAAGACACGAATAATGAAACAGATGTGTTTATGACACATAACTGAATTTGTGGGACACTTTTTCGTAGTCGTAATACAGTTATAATTTTAAATTCGTTGTCGTACATTATGTCTCATGTCAAAAATAGAGCGCGGCGGCCCTAAGAGAATTGAGAGCGCACTCGTGTTCCTGGGATTAACATCGTTCCTACGTCGCTTCGATGCAAATTGGCGATGGAGCACGCATGGAAAGAGATGATCACATCTACCCATAGGATCTGCAGCGTGGCACTTCATGTCACCGAGCCAATTTGTACCACGTGACCAGCTCTTGACTATACTTATTTTCACTTTAAGTATGACCGCCCCTGACGCTTCGATAAAATGGAGGCAATCATTCAGTGCGGAAGGTGCATCATTGTGGTGCTCATTGCCATTGTGGATATGTTTGCACCGGCTGAACTCATTAGGCAAAGAAAAAGCGCACGATCGCGCCGCGCTCACTGCGCGTGACTGATGGAGTCCGCGAAAAAGGGGGGGGGGCGAAAGCGAAAAAGCAATAAGCAATATGACGTTGCTAGAATGTTGGTGCTGACTGATTACCTTTAACGGAAGGTAGCCTCGGCTGCGCTCGGAACGGAGTATAAGGTTCATGTGTTCAAAGACTTGCGCTCCTTAGGCCGCGGTGATTGTTTGTGCCGTCTGCTAGTGAGAGACGATATTTCTTATTTCGCAATCTTGATATAGTATATTGTGGCCATCGTGCGCCTCACGGGGTATAATTTCCTCCAGAATATTTTGTGAAATTCAGAGGGGCACGCGCCCTGGTTAAGGAAAGCATGAAATGAAATAATCCAGACTACGTGGGTTTCAAAACGTGAAGGATTTCAAGTCACCTATCATGAACGGCCAGAATATAGTAATAAAAGGTTAAGTCTGAGAGAACAATAATGTTAAGCCCTACTCGAGTGGGTTGAAAAATAGAAGGGAAGTATGCTTCCACGGACACAACTATATCAGGATATATGTTTTTTTTACATGATTCAGGAGTTTTAGACTGGGCAATTTCACGTACTGAAAATTGCAAACTAAAGATTACACCGTGTGGTGAAGGCCTTCCATAAGATGCTCACTGCTCTCTATATAGTAGAACTCATTAAAACTTCAGTAAAACGAAAGAAGACGGGCACGGGAGACGATGCCTTATGTGTTTCACGTGTCTTCTTCAATACTCTCCCTTTGGCGAGCTTTTTTGCAATTCAATAACTAGCGCACATTTTAACACTTCTGTAGTTAAACTAAATTTATGAGGACAGCCTGTACAATTATAGTATGGCATAATAAAGTCTCAATGATTCCCCACTCACACTGTTTTTCTTAAGCTAAACTCACTTCAAATTTTTTTAATTTTTTGTGAACTTTAACACGGAATGTCGCTTGAAGTATAATTCTTCCTAACGGTAAATTGAGGAGCTTTAAAAAAGTTAAATTGAAGTAGTAGCTTGTTTTAGAACAAGTTAGCCAATGGTAGCTAAATTACGCCTTTTAAATTGTGTGCAAGGTAAGGCGTAGCTATACCAACGAAAATAAAATGAAGTTATTTTGTAAACAATAACGAGCCCAAAACGTAGCAACTGTTGCTTGTGTGTTGCTCTGCATAAAAGTAAATCTTCCCCGTCTTGTTTGGAGGAGAATCCTAAATTCGCTCAAAGCTAATCGCCCACCCAGCTGTCGCAGCAGGGATACGGACGCTCTTGGTGAGACATCGCTATTAAGCCCACCTGCCGTCTGGCACTAACGAACACAACGTTTCATTATATTTATGGATTTTTCATTCCCCAACAGGCGTAGGCGAATGGTTATATAAATTATAATTGCGTACTGCCAGCTGCGTTTCGATTTGAGGTTCTCAATATGCTGTAAAGTTCCTCCACATTGAAAGGTTTTCGTTATTGTATATTACCAGAATTGTTCTCCTATTAAAAAACTAAAAAAAATATGAAACACTGAAGCGCGAGGGCGATGCCTTTAACTCGTGTTGATGAATCAGAGTGTAGCTAAAGCTTCATTTGCTACTTTCGTATTTTTACCCAAAGGACACCGTTGCTGCACATTACCTTCTCAAATTATTACTCTTATTGTTCATAGCATTAGAGATGCGAAAAAATCAATTAGGTGTTTAAGTCCAGAACTTTACACTCAGGTGTTGTGTGTAAGCATATGCTTACCGCAACCCTTCTCTTGTCTTATCCCGTCAGGATTTTGAGCATTTGCCAGTGAATGGCTCTTGAGCAGTTAAAGTTACCAAGGCGTTAGCTTATATGTCTTTGTTTTGGTATGTAAAGTACACTGTTAAGAAAATATCATGGTAAGACGAGTTTGTGTTTCTAAGGTTCATATTTCAGGGACAGGGAGCCTCTGAATATTGTCCTGGAACGAAGGGCAGACCCTTACTTCGATGATTGAGTCAATCATAGGGAAAATCCCTCTTGCAATGAGAGCTGACGGAAGTTCAAAAGACACGAAAAGCTTTTCAACAAAAAAGACGAGAAAAGCAAGCAGGTATAAGTTTTGCTACACTTTTTTTTCTTTCAAGACAATACCAATTAGCATTATTTAATAACGAATAACACTTTTTATTAAAATCATCGCGCTAAAACCATTAAAAGAGCGCGACAAAAAGTCCCTCTTAGTGCTTAGGTTTTGTGCCCCACAAGAAACTATACAGATGCATTTTTAGTGGTGTACTAAGTTCAAGAAAAAGAAAAAAAACAAGCGAAACCCAAGCGCGAAAGAATAACCTCACGAAAGGTTAAAATATATCAACATAAAAAAGAAATTCAAAACGATTACGATGCCCTGTCATGCCGAATTAGAGCGCAGCTCTTGAGATGTAGGTGGAGAGGGTACGGAGAAGAGGATATCCTCTCCTCCTCCTCCGGTCCCTCTCCTTCTCCTCTCCTCCTCCTCCCCTTCCTCCATCCTCCTCCTCTCTCCTACTCCTCTCCTTCCCCTTTCCTCCTGCTTCGACTTCCTTCCTCGTGACGTCACTCGTGACCCTAGTGAAGCTCGCGACGTCACTTGTGACCCTCGTGACCATCGTCGAGGCCTTCACTCGTGACCTTGGTGACGTCACGAAGGTCACTCGTGAAGTTCACTGTGTGAAGGTCAACGTAAACTACAACCGTAAATCCAAAGGCGTGACATTCGCAGGGTTTCGGTTTCGTCTTTCTTTTCGCTCAGTGATGACTTTTCAGTGAGCGACGCGGCTGTGGCTCGAGCGAGACATGGAGAAAGATGAAAAGAAGCGGCGCGAGGGTCGTGAAGAACGGCGGTGGGGTAACGATTCGATCTCTACTGCAAATAAACGTTTCTTTTTATTTTTTTCTCTTTAATGGAGTCCTGTCAGTCATTTTTATGACCACCAACTTCTGCAGATCATCGACGTTCTCAGTCATCGGGTCCCTGACGCAATCGTAAGAAAAGAACCAACCTTCACTGGCGCAGTCGACAGAATTGCGTCAGCGGGCCCCGCCGGCTGTAACGACCCAGCAGACTCAGTGGACAGCGACTCCATTCAACAAGAAGAGAGGCGGCAAGTCCCTGGGCCTCAGCAGCGTTTCAATAAAGAAGACTTGGAACACCGAGACTTCGCTTCGACGCGGCTTCGGAAGGTTGGCAGACTCACAGCCCTGCGAATCGTCTACACGACTCGGGCACCGTTGTCGGGCCGGACTATTCCGATCGACAGACTGCGTGTGCTTTCCATAGGGCTGGTTAACCTTCAAAGGTAAGGCGATTATTTTGACTGGTGCCCGCCATGAAGCTACGTAGTGGGGAACGGCGTAGGCTGGTTACCTCGTTGGATCGGGCTTGAGCTAATGATAGCAACGTCGACGAGCGAAGTGAACCGTCACCTCAGAGTAAACCAGCGGCGACCGTGGGGACGCACGAGAAAAAGGTCCGGGATGGCCGATCGAGTAGCTCACTGATTGAAAGAGAGGTTGTGCTCGTAAGAAAAAAGAACGGCTAGTGCGTCTAGAGCTTGAGCTAGAGCTAGTTTGTGCGGAAAGCAGACCCAGGACCAGTGGAGGAGGCGCAGAACTCAACCTGAGGGAAAAGGTGCTTAGCTTTTCCAGGCTCATGAAGGGCCTGTTGACACAAATCCCGTAATCCGAACTGCTCGTACCAAGTTGGTTGGAAGGCGTCGAAAATGTTTTTGCGACATATGAGATGCCTGAGCGTCTGAGGGGCTCGCTCGTGCGACCTAATTTTACGGAGCGCATGCCGGCGTTGGTGAATAGGCTGCCTGTCGGTGAAGCGAGTGATTACAGTGAGGTTAAGGAGCGAGTTCTCCTGGAACTCAAACTGTCACCGGCTGAGTACAGACAGCTTTTTCTCAAAGCCACTAGAACGGAGAAAGATTCCTGGACTCAGTTTGCAACACGGGTCAAGAGCTGCTTTAAGTATTATGCTCAAAGTCGCTCGATCGACTCTCTTGAGGACTTGCTAGCATTAATTGTTCCTGACCGCATTAGAGATTACTTACCCCTCGACATGCAGACCTATGCAACACTAAATGAGACTGGAAAATGGCTTAAACCAGCTGAGGTGGCTGCGCTGGATGACCGTTCCGACGAGGGCGAGCGATGCAAAAAGCAAGATCACCCGTCAGGCTCAAAGAGCCGCGCATACAACTTAAAAGAGGCCTCTTCTCTCGAGGAGAAACGCGAGAACCGAAGGCAGGGCACTAGGGTACTAAACCTAACGGTTCCCCGGTGAAGTGTTTCAGCTGCAAGGGAGTGGGACACTTTTTTCGTGACGGTCCACGGAAGACAGCAGATGGAGGACAAAGAAATTACTCCGTGGTGGGTAACATCTCAACAAATTTAACACCATCTCAGCAAAGTATATCTCAGGACATAAATGTCAATCAGAACGGTACGCGCGCTGAGTTGCAGAGAGTGGAGGTGAAATCCGGTCCGAGGATGGTGCAGGCAATAATCGATTCCGGAGCAGAGATTAGCGTTGCCCGTGATGGGGTGGTGCCTCAAATGAAAGGGTCGTCCGGAAGGGTGACACTGACAGGGGCGTTCGGGAACAGCGTGAGCGCCGTTCTACGTCATATACCGATGGCTCTTCCCACAAGCTGCGTTGAGTACGTCCCTCGAGAGGTAAAGCTCTTAATCGCCGTCACTGAACAATTGGTTAACGGCATAGACTTACTGTTGACGTCCGATGACTACGACAGCCTAAAATTGGCTTGCGGGAGGGTTGAGTTTTAACCGATGGTTTGTGAAGGTGAAGAGGCTTTTACTGACGAAGGTGGTAAGGTCGCAGACGACGGCCGTGGCGCTTAGCCTCGGCTTCTACAAGAACGACCTGCCCGAGGACAAGCCACGCGTGTTGGCCTTCGTGGACATGGGCCACTAGGCGCTCCAGGTGGTGCTGGTGGCCTTCAACAAGGACCAGCTCAAGATGCTGGCCACCACCTTAGATGGAGTCGGCGGCCGCGACGTCGACATGATGCTGGTGCTCAACTTTGTCCAGGAGTTACAGGAGCGCTATAAACTGGACGTGGCCACCAACTGGCGAGCCCTGATGCGCCTAATCACCGAGCGCGAGAGGCTCAAGAAGCAGATGAGTGCCAACCCGCACGACTTGTCACTCAGCATCGAGTGCTACAAGAACGACCGGGACGTTGCGGGCAAGATGAAATGGGAGACCTTCGGGACCATGTCCACCGAGCCGCTAGCGCGTGCCGAGCGCACCATGGCGTAGACGCTGACGGTGGCCGGACTGCGGCCGACAGACGTGGAGTCGGTGGAGCTAGTCGGGCGCGACACCCGGGCACCGGCGGTCAAGCAGCTGGTCCGCAAGGTGTTCCAATGGGAGCCCTCGACGACACTGCACCAGGACGAGGCGGTGGCCCGGGGCTGCGCCCTGCAGTGTGTCATGCTGTCACCCATCTTCAAGATGCGAGACTTTGTGGTGGTGGACGCCCAGCACTACCCCATCGAGCTGTGCTACGACCCAGGCAAGGGAGAGGACAGCCGGGCAGAGGTGTTCCCCCGTTGGCGCCAGCTGCCCTTCAGCAAGATGCTCACCTTCTACCTGAGCAAGCCCTTCAACCTCGAGGCCAGGTACCCGCAGGAGGCGGCTGTGCCACAACCGGACCTGCAGCTGGGCAGCTTCATGGTGATCAAGGTTCTCTCCGCGGCCGAGGGCGAGGCGTCCAAGATCAAGGTGAAAGTGCGTCTCAACCTGCGCGGCATCTTCTCAGTGATGTCCGCCTCGGCCGTGGACCGCAAGCCCGACGGTCGGCAGGCAAGTGCTGGGTATGCAAATGATGGCGACCTAGCGGCGGCGGGGTCGGCGAGTTGCGTAGAGGCAACCGCTACCGAGGGAGGAGACCCCAAAAAAGTGGCCGAGGGCGAGCCCGTCAAGAAGGAGGAGCGGCCCAGCCCAAAAGACAAGCAGGCAGAGGCCAAGGAGCTGCCGGTGGAGGTCCGGGTGCCGCAGCTGAGCGCCTTCGAGCTGGACCAGCTTGTGGAGCGCGAGGTCCAAATGCTCCACACGGACCGCATAGAGAAGGAGCGTCTGATTTGTCAAGCAATGGTTTTTGGTTCGTCGCATACGCGAACCGAAGTCGTGGTGTGTTTTTATTTTTTTTTTAAATGGATGTATACTTTAGGTTGGTGACTCATTTTTTTTTTTTGTAGAATTGAACGGGCAGTTGCGTGTTTTGGGAAAATAGCCAGGCTTAGAGAGAGCGTATGTTCCGCGTACGCCTTCCCTGATTTTTATTTTTAGATGCATGTTTCTGTCCATACGATGCAAGTCTTAAGGCACTTTTTAATAGCAACGGGGTGTTTAAAACCTTGGCGGGCACATTCAAAATCACCTTACCAGAGCGCAATTGACCAGTGTATGACGAGGGGACATTATTTTGTTTTTTGTTTTATGTGAAAATTTTGTGACATTGAGGCCCCAAAATTATACTTGTTGGGGAGGTGTGAAGGTCAACGTAAACAACAACAGTAAATTTAAAGGCGCGACATGCGCAGGGTTTCGGTTTCGTCTTTCTTTTCGCTCAGTGATGACTTTACAGCGAGCGACGCGGCTGGGGCTCGAGCGAGACATGGAGAAAGAAGAAAAAGAAGAGGCGCGAGGGTCGTGAAGAACGTCGGTCGGGCAACGATTTGATCTCTACTGTAAATAACGTTTCTTTTTATTTTTCTCTGTTTGATTGAGTCCTGTCAGTCATTTTTATGACCACCAACATCCGCAGACCATCGACGTTCTCAGTCATCGGGTCCCTGACGCAATCGTAAGAAAAGAACCAACCTTCACTCACTGTGAAAGTGGTGACCTCACGACCGACCTTCGTGACGTCACTCGTGGCCCTAATGACCCTTGAAACGTCGCTCGTGACACTCATGAAGTCACATGCGACGTCACGTTTGACATCAACATGTAAACATCCCATAATGTATTGCGTGGTTATGCCGACGGCGAGTTTGAAAAATCAGCCGCACACCGATGCGTAAGTTCGCGACGTCGTCCGCGACAACTCAAGCTTCTCTTCCGCCGGGTCCCAAACATGAAGTATCGACCGCCCGGTTATAACAACGCCGCCTTCCTGCTGCTCTCGTGGGCGGACCTTTTAATAGTTAAGCATAACAAAGGCGTTCTCACGTTTGCTATACTGGCGCTCTAACGAAACTTTTTTTTCCATCCACGCTGGCTCAACTATTGTTTGAAACGCGGCTACTTCCAAACCTCTATACTTCGTCTCAACTCAAGATCTACAGCAGCGAATATTCCAAGTCAACCCAGAAAATTCACCGCTGTGAATATGTCATGTGAATGTGTCACGTGACTGCCCCTTTTGTCGCTGTTCCGCTCTTTGAGCTCACCACTCACACGACATCGTAACGGCTTCGATGGCTCATACCGTCCTTTGTGGTCTATCGTAAGGTGAAACATACTATATTGTTACAGCTCACAATGACTCCGTTGTGTGCAAGCAGTGTTGTCGTGCAAGTAAAAACTCCTTCACCATCGCCGCGGAGACTGCTGAGGTGAAAACGACGCGGCTCTTCTCGTTTGCATCGTCTTTACAGTTGGCGTAGTAGGTCGTCCTTAGAACGCGTCAAGGCGAAACAATGCCTGGGGCAAGATACACTTTCTGTTCGGCCATGGTAGTTTCTGCAATTCAGTCCGGCAGCGCAATTTGAAATTTCGAAGCGGTGGCAGATTTACTCCGCATTGATACTTTGACGGTCGTGGAAAGAAAACCGTCGTTTCCTTCAATCAGTTTACTTTTTTTATTATTTAATTGTACCGCAAGCGTGGCTCGATATTTACGTATTTAGACAATAATTTGTATTGTTTGTGCCTTTTTTTCTTCAAATTTTTGGACTGAAGTTTCTCGGGTTGTCAGCGCACTCGCGCGTGAGAGGCTGGCGAGCGTTTCCGAAGTTACTAGAGAAAAAAAGATCACCTTTATGAGGTACTTTATTATCTTCTTTCTTATAATCTTCCTGTGTTGTCGACTGTACGTGTTTTGTTTTTAGACACGACTCGATGTACCTATCTTCCCAGTTGACAAAACAGACACGCCTAGATGATCCAGTGAGATACCAGGTAGTTTATTTCGACAGACACGTGCGAATTGTTTTCTATTGCGAACACTAATGTGCCACTCCTTTTCTGAATAAAGTAAATTATGAAAACGATATTTAATAAAAAACATCGTTAACACGAGGGCTCCAATTTTTCATAAAGAACGAAGGTGGAATTTGAGTTCAGCTTGCGCAGAAAATATTTTCAAACTAAAGTTGATTCTCAAAGTATTGAGAAAAGTCTAAACTCTTATTGTGAATAAAACCTATTTACTTGGACGGTATCTCTGGGCAAAATTCGAACCCAAATAAATGTCCGAAATAGTTTTAAGAAGACAAAATTCTACTGCCCAAATATAACACTAATAGGAAACCGCGATGCGCTCGAAAAAAACGATATTAGAAATGCTAGCGCCAGCTTCTCAGCAAACATTCAGCAAGTTGACTGTGTGTCATGCAACCTTGTGCCCCGATGTCATGTTAGTACCCGAGGAGGTCACTTTTCGTACTGCAACTTTTTTTCCGTGCTTTTCTGCTGCGTTAGCCGTCCCAGCGTATGATTTCTGCGTGCTACGTAATGTTTTAGCAGTCGTAGGTTGTGCGTCCTCCTCAGCGATTTCGCACCAAGATTATTGACTCCATGCTTACTCCAGCGCGTCATGGAGCCGTAGGTGGACTTCACTGGCGGCCATAGTTGAGTCCGTTCCAGCTCAGCTCATGCTTACGATTAGCTTCTACAATGCGTCTGCAACGTGCATTGCTCACCACCAAGATTGTAGTACTTGTGAGAAGTGAAGGATCGTTCTGAACCTACGGTGAACCTGCGTTCGCCGTGGCGAACTTGCTTTATGGCAGGCAACTTTATGAATGTGTATCATTATTTGAAACATATGTTTGATATCTACGATGCAAAGCTGTAAAACAGCTTTATGATCTTACCTGACTGATCGAATCTGCTATTGCGGGGGTTCGATTAGCAGGGGTTGCCATTATGCTCGAACCGGCAGTTTCGGTTTCGCCTATGGACACCTCCCCCCCCCCCTCAAGAAACAACAAATATTGTTATACAATATCTTCAAAACTACACAGGCATCGAAACAAGTCTCGCCTCGAAATTCGGGAAAAAAAATTCGGTTGTGGGGATATTTATCAGCGTGTAGATGGTCAGCCATTTAAAGTTGCGACGAGTCACTCGCTGTGATGAGCAATTAGCCAGTGCGGTACAACCGCTAGCCTGGGGTCTTTAACGTGCACCACGCAGTGATACACGACCGCACCTACGATGCTCGTCCAGATCGAAACGGGCAGGGTGGGGCTCGAACCCAGGGACCCTTCCTTCACTATAAGCAGTCATGAACCTAGAATTGAGAAAATGTACCGCAGTTACCCCTAGGTAGTCGAGACTGAACAGGGGATGTAATTTGTCGAGTTTCTTGAATAGACGGCACATATTCATTTAGATTTCGTCAAGTTTTTATGAGCGTCTTGGAGATTCTTTTTAGAGGTACATCCGTGTAAAAATACGGGTCACCCGGTTCCACAGCCGGTGCGTGATGTCATTCTCAATATCCTGCCAGATCCGTTGTCGCAAGTGATACCTTAATTTAAAAAAAAGTGTTAGACAACTTCTGCAGTCGTTAAGTTGTTTCGCTTTTTTTATTTGCCCGTGAAATATTTTTATTAAAACGTTTATTTTTTATATTTATAGAAGCCATTAGAAGAATGTCAATTCATTTCACTGCGTAATATTAAGCAGGAAACATACGAAGCATTAAGCCGTCTGTTTTTTCCATGCTCACCAGTGAAACCAGAAGGCAGGCCTCTTGATAGAGGTTGTGCCCCAAAATCCGCTTCGATTTCTGCTTTTCTGAAGCCTTGCGAAAATTAAAACGGTTTCCGGCTCCTTACTCTCGTGGTCTAATTATATTTGACCTATTTGATCAATATGCGCCTAAACAACTAAAACTCAATATATTCTCGGGGTTTGTTTGAGTACAAGCGTGTTATTTTTACTTCCGCTGCGTTGCTTTGTTCTGATTTTGTCTCCTCTGGACGCCTTGAATGAATCTCCTCACAATATTTGTATATCTAATTAAGATGCGGCATATATACGTGAGTCAATCGTGCATAAATGCCTGGCTTCAAATAATTAAACAAAACAAAAAAAACAGCAATGGCGTTTCCGAAAACCTTCATGCTTGGTGATGATCATTAAGTTTATATACTAAAAAATCAACACATAATATTTGAAAACATCAACAACCACATGAGCCTGTTGCAATCCTTCTCCTTTTTACCAAGGTAGCATGCCAGAAAAACGCCCAACTTGGCACAAGCTTGGCAATCATAGGGGCCTAGCTTGGAAGTAATACGGTTTGTTGCCAGGCATTTGCTGGTGCCACAGTAGTTTTCTTTGTCGTTTCTACGGCTTTTCTTTCGCTCACCGCGCAACTGCCAAAGTGCCAAACTTCAGCCAGATGCCACGTATGAACCTAAGAACCAGCAGTGAAGCCTAATTCTGGCTTTACTACTTATTCTTCTGGCAAACATTCTGCTGGTTTGGCAATTTAGAACCAAAGATTTCGGACGAAATTAAGCAAAAAACAGCAGTGAAGCGTAGAGTTGGCACTTGTATGGCGAATTAGGGTCAATATTTTGAGACTCCAGCACAAATAAGTTCCAGATCGGCTCTACCTTGGCTTCTTGTGTCTTTTTAAATCCCTATGTGCCAAAATAACTGTGCTACCTTGGGTGCACTGTATTTTCCATTGGATAATAATTTAACTGAACGGCGCGTCTAATTGCAAAGTCAGCAAATATATATATATTTGTGTAGTGACTAAACACTTAATCTATTACCCTTTTCCCTTTTGCGCCGTATACCGCTCTTTATTATAGCATATCCTCAGAAGTGACACGGTTTTGAAGAGATATCTTTTTACATCCATTTATTTTTTGAAATGTCAAAATTATTTAAACAGACACTTTTGCTGCCTAAAACGTGCAAAAGCAAATGTTGAAGTTCACTTTTGCCAGCTGATTGTATAACACGTAAAACGTCTAAAGCTTAAAGGACAAAGCAGTACAAGAATATCCCGCGAAGCCTTTGATTCCAAAGAAAAGAAGCGGTAAAGTTTATTTTAATTCAGTTCTAAATTACGGTTTGAAACCGCGAAAGAAATATGTTCTGAAGAACAAGTACGACTGTTGAAATAAAAAACAAACAAAAAACTTACGCCTCGAATAGTACGCGAAACGTCAAAGTCTCCGCCAAATCACCGAACTGGATAGGAGATATAAAGTAAAATAAAATAAATCAGACCAGCCCTTATTCGTCACGTCAAATGCAGTATGATTTGAATATATCAAAAACCACAAAAATTGGAGAAATATAAAGTGAACAAATACGCGCATATGGTAAAATACGAAAACGGAAGTGCAACTCAGGACCAAACTACGCCAGAAATATTTGTTCGCGGAACGGCGCAGTACGAATTCTCAGTCGTGTCGTCAGCATTTGGTTTCCGTCGGTTCTCAGCAACCAGTTTGTGGCATGTGAGAATCTATGGAACGCAGCTTGTCAAATTTTCTGCTGCGATGCTGTTGCTTCTTGAGGCTTTTCCTTCGGAGCCCAGCTTTGGTGTCCTAAGCAATGCGTGCAAAGAGGCTGCGGAAAGAACACCATAAAAACGATGTCGGAAGAATGAAATTCTATATTCGGTTATGCTAAAATATCACGACTTTTTCTCGGTGAGTGTGCCGGCTTATGACAGCAGCTACGCTCATTGGAATGTTCAAAAGTGCTGCTGCGAAAATTGTGTACCGACAAAGTTAACGTCAAAGAAAGTCCGCCGCCATTTGTGCGAGGTTGTTTTATTTTTTTCTTGGGTGCAGAATTTTTAGGCAGCTGCAAAGAAAACAAAGAATAGTGACTGCCGCGTGACGAGATTTGAAGAAATTTCTGCTTTGAGTAATATAAAAGAAACTATAACAAAGCTCACTCTGACAATTTTCAAATCCTGGAAGTGTATAAATTAAAACGAATTACTTCGCTCTCTGTTCCAATTACAATTAAACTCTCTTACATTCGAATATTTTCGCTAACTCATAGTAAACAGAACACAGAAACACACGGCAGGATTAATATTTATTTATTATACATCTTTACTTATATAAAAACCGACAAATAATGAAGGGGGTCGGAGAGGCTGCCCTCGAGATTTAAATGAAAAATATATATTACGTGCCAAAACGTTGGTATTTCTGACTGAAATTCTTATTGAATATAAGCATACATAAAATGCACGCCTAGGCTACACAATTAATGATTGAGGAGGGCAAAAAATAAACGTTTAGCGTGGTGTTATTATATCCTTGTTTATCATTCTCTATCTTTTTGCCATTTTGTACATATGCCTTTTTGCGTAATATCTCCTTTTGTGAGGTATTGTGATTTTTGTTTTATAGTTGAATGTGCTTTTCATTACAAATTATTACAATAAATGTTAATTTATTATATATTTATATCACTTTTTCAGGTTGAAGTAGCCGGTCCTAGAATATAAGAACAAATTCATCGAACCATAAGCTAAGTAATGAATTTAGTTTGATTGTAGCACATCTTGAATAGCCATGTGAGAGTAGAGAAGAATGAAGTAATGTCGCACAATACTCTTTCTTTCATTAGGGTGTATAAACCCGCTTTTTCGAAGGGCAAGCTTTGTACTATTCGTTTGAAGTAAAAATAATAATAATAATATTCATGGCCAGTTTTGACCATAAAATGACATGATTGTACTTTTTAACTTGCAGCTTGCATCAGTAAGGCTCTAAAGACTTAATACAAACGTATGAAAATTTTGATATTAAATTAAATTTATTAGGACAATTATGTATTCATTGTATAGGTTACAGAAACCTCAAATGTTGGTGAATAAAAGTCAAGCAAATTAAGGAATGTTCACAACGATATTTCTTGCAAACTTTCATTGTAACAAATCGGATCAGTCATTAATGTCATTATGAAATAATAACTCTCTTGAACATGCTTTGTGGGTCGCCTGTCAATATGCCCGATCAGGCCGAGTTTCATTCGCCCCAAGGAAGTCACCGAGGGAGCGCTATCATGAAGAAAGGTTTAATTGCTACTCAAGGTTCGAGTCCGAGGTCGGATGCTGCGGAAGGCCAAGGCTGCCTTGTGGTTCGGGTCCTCTGTTGAGGTGGCCGTCCTGACACCGATTCTTCCGTTCGTCTACCGCCCTTGAAACTGACCGTCCTCGCGCACACACCCCGAGCCTCGGATCTCTTCTACCTCTTCGCTCACCGCGCTGTCCCTCCGCGAGCCGTGCGGCTCGTTGTCCCCCACACTTCCCCTCCCCTCAAGCCTCCAACTCCGGGGGGTCCACGTATCCCGAGTCCCTGGACCGTCCGCCAAGCACTCTTCCAGCTCGCCCATCTCCGCGTCGCTGGTGGTGGTGGACGCGGATGGTGCCGCAGCCGTCGAACGGGGGCCGGCACCGGTGGGACCGGTGCGTGTTCGGGGAAGAGGCCGAGCGCCGGGTCTTCGGCGGCGGCTCCGTTGACGAAAGAATCTGGCCCGTCGGTAGCATCCGGAGTCGCTGGATTGTTGGCCAAGTACTCCTCCAGCTCATTCATCTCCGCGTCGCTGGTGGTGGTGGACGCGGATGGGGCCGCAGTTGTCGAACGGGGGCCGGCGCCGGTGGGACCGGTGTGTGTTCGGGGAAGGGGCCGAGCGCCGGGTCTTCGGCGACGGCTCCGTCGACGAGCAGTTGGTCGGGGACAGGACTCCGGCTTCCCGTAGCTTGGCTGAAGCCGAGAGCCGCAGGAGCTAGGAGGTCTGGCCGATCCCGGCGAAGCAGTTGTACTGCCGCTGCGACGCCGGCGGGGCGGCCTATGTTTTTCAGGAGGTCAGTGTGTCGGCGGCTGGCCTCGTGCGTGTCCTGGTGGACCACCGGGACCTGGCACAGCCAGCAGGCGTCTGGGTGGTCGTCGGGTAGCAAAAAACGGGGCAGCGTATGCCCCCGGAAGGGCTGCGGGACTTGGTTGTCCGGTTGAGTCGGGTTCGGTCTGGGCTGGTTCCGCCAGCGCACCCTCGACACAAAGTGGACGGCTTCTTGGCCCTCTTGGGCCGTCCAGGTGGCTACCGTGTGTCGGGCGGGGCTTGCGCGGAACAGGGTCTCCAGGTACAGGCAGGCCCCCTGCGCTCCGTGGGTGGAGTCTCGTGTGGCCGCCTGGTCCCTGGGACTTCCCCGGTACTCCGCGTCTCCGCCGCCCTGCCTTCGTTGACGTGGTCGATGTCGGGATTGCTCACCCCGTCTCTGCCAACCAGGTTGACCACCCTGACGGTTGGTCCGCCTTGCTTCTTGCCAACCGGGTTGACCACCCTGTCGGTTGGTCTGGCCGTTCTCCCGCCAACGGGGTTGACCACCCTGTCGGCTGGTCTGGCCCGTCTCCTGTCGAAGGGGTTGACCACCCTGTCGGCTGGTCTGGCCGGTCTCCTGCCGAACGGGTTGGCCACCCTGTGCGGCTGGTCTGGCTGGTGCTCTTGCCGGAACGGGTTGGCCACCCTGGGAGTTGGTCCGGCTGGCTCCGCCGGTATCCCGGGAGGTGGAAGGTCGCCCTCTTGGATGGCGCCGCCCATTCTGGTCCCTCCGGGGGGCATTTCTGGACAGAACAAGCTCTATTAACATCTTGCAGAGATTAACAGATCAAGTTCTAGGCCGCAGATGATAGCGCCGCGCAGAGCCCCTATCAGATCTTTCACCGACGTGGTTCGCGCACTGTTCACGGTCGTCCGGATTGCAAAACCCACCTCGACAATGTGTTCGTCCCAGTCCCTGTGTCTCTCCGTTAGTGTGATCAGCATGCTCTTTAAGTTTCGGTTCACTCTCTCAGTGATATTGGCCTGAGGATGATATGGTGTCGTCCTTTTGTGCTTTATGTTTAGCGCCAAGCAGGAGTCAGTGAACACTCTGCTGGTAAAATAGCTAGCATTATCGCTGATGAGACATGTGGGTTTATTGAAGCGCATGAAAGTTTCCAACAACTTCTCCCAGGTGCACTCTGAAACCAGGTTCCTCAGCGGGTGTAACTCCACCCATTTTGAGAAATGATCGGTTATTACCAATAAGTACTGGTTCCCACGGGGACTTTTTGGTAGTGGGCCGATGATGTCGCAAGCAACCATCTCCCACGGGTAGTGACTCACTACAGGCTGCATCAGGCCTGGGGGCTTTCCCCTCGCGGCTTCGCTTTCTGGCAGGCTGGGCAGCTACGGGCGTATCGGAGTGTGTCCTGTCTCATCCCCGGCCAGGTCGCGACGCGACATAACTTATGAAAAGTCTTGCTGCCGCTGCCATGACCAGCCAGAGCCGAGTCGTGGAAGTATCTGATAAACCGCCTCCGTAGCCTCCTAGGAATCACCACCCTGAACGGAGAGTCGTTCCCCTCCTCGTCGTCGATTGTTGGGATGTAGCGGAGCAATAAGCCGTCTTGGCCCAGCAGGTATGAATCAATATGTTCGTTTACTTGACCGCCAGCGTTCCCGGTGTTGCTTGCCATTTCCGCAATTTTCCCCAACACCCGCTGACAAAAACCATCTGCCTTTTGGGCCTCGACAAGCTCTTCCTTGCTCACCACTTCACCCCAAGCCACGATCCTTTGTTCCCTCGTGCGGCCTCCTAACACTGCGACGAGCTCCTGTTGCATCGATCCTCCCTGCTGTCTCGCTTATGAGCGGCCGCGCGGGAAACTCGTCTCTCGCAATCCCCTGGTTGCGTCTCCTCCTTCCAACCACTATCATGGGGCGCCCGAGAAAGTGCGTCTGCAACCTTGTTGGTCGAGCCCTTGCGGTCTACTCGCGCAGCTAATGTTTGCTCCTCTCGTGATCCGGCGAGTGAGCGTTCTATGTCCTGACCGAAACTCGGTGGGACGGCAAAGGGGATAAGGGGAGTCAACGGATTATAGTGGTACCCGTTATTCTTCAAGTCTATGATAATCCCCTCCCGGCAGACGAAGTCCTGTCCTAAGATCACAGGAATTTGCATGCCTGGCAGATAGAGAAAACGCTGCCTCCTTCGTCTGCCGTCGAGGCTAAGGTGAAGGCGTATTGCGCTTTGTGCCCTAGCCGATCCTGCTGCTAAACGCAGCGCTGTGGAAACTTCCCGCACGTGGAGTGCTCTTCGGCGACAGTCTTCGTAGACTCTGTCGCCGATTAGGGAAAGGGTCGAACCGGTGTCAATTAGTGCGTAGTAAATGTTACCACCGATCTCGACGCGCACGTACGGCCCCTTCTCAGATGTCAAACCCTGAGTCCGACATGCCGACGGGGCAAACACCAACCTGTCGCTGACCGCAACTCCAGCCCCGTTGGCAGACTGATGAGGGGCCTCGGCAGCGGCCGGCAACCGCGAGTCGGGAAGTCCAATTAGTGGCGCCGGCCTCTCCCGTTTCCCTGAGACCCATGGGGGGAGCTGCCGTCCATGTGCACTGACGCTTGATATGCCCAAGCTGATGGCATTTATAGCACCTGACCTGTCCCCTGCCATTGTGTGCTGAGCGTCCGCCGCTACCATCACGCGATGCAGTGTCGCGCCGAGGGTCATTGTAGTTCCCGCGACCCTCGTAATGATTCGCGACTCCGCGGTGGTCGGCTGCGCCGCCTCCCCTACGGGGATGCGCCCTGGAAGAGCCCGCGTTGGCTGCTCTGCGCCTCTGTTCAAAAGCGAAGGGATCTAAGGCGCGGGGCACAGCAGTTTCGCCACTCCTATGTCCTGTAACGGCCACGTACGGCGAACGTGAGTCGTCGCAAGCTCCCGCGCCTCGTCCTGTCCAGGCGCAACCCGGCTCCAGAGATTCCTCTGCGCGTGGAGGGGGCGATACGTCAACTCGGCGAGCAAGCTCGCCTGAACGGTGCGCGCCTCTCTGGCAAGTGCTTCCAGATCAGCGAAATCACGTCCGCGCAAGTAGGCGTTTAAATCTAGGGTGACACTGGCGGATCGCCCTAGCTACCTTCTCCGCGTCTGACGCTGTAGGTTCGGCTCTAGAGTAGAGCTCCTGGAGAGCGCGGATGTATTCTACGAGGCTCTCGTCCGGATGTTGAGTACGGCTGGCTAGCTCATCTCTGATCCGCATCTCATAGTCGGGAGGCAGAAATTCCTCTCTGAATCGTGCCCGGAAATCTGCCATCGAAAGGAACGGCCTCTGCATTCGTCTCCAACGCGCTGCGTCACCCGTCAACGCGATTGGGACGATCTGTATCAGGGCCGTTTCATCCGACGCGCCCAACGCGGCAATGTACGCGTCTAGGTCCTGCAGGAAATCGTGAACCGATGCTGCGTCGGAGTAGCCCGAATAGGTCGGCGTCGGCACGCTCAACCGCGGGCGAGGCACGGGCGTTGGCGCGGGATTCACCACCCCTGGGGCCAAACCCATCTGTCTAGAAAACGTCGCGAACATCGCCGTCATGGCGTGCATTAGTTCGCTGACGTCTCCCGTGTTCACCGCTGGAATTGGGGGCTCTAGCGCTGCCGCAACGCTCGCTTGCCCACTCGTGCCTTCTCCCGCGTCCGAGTCAATATCCGCCACTGACTGGGTTGAGGCCTCGGAATGGGCGGCCTTATTCCGTAACCTGGACATAGCGGCAGAACGTTAAACACTGGTGTCCAGCGGAGTAACAAAAAATTCAAATGTGAAAACAAAGGAAACCTAAATCTAGAAATCGCTATTCGTGGGACTCCCTGGGAGCGAACAGAAACAACGGCAGACTGATCGGGCCCCACGTTGGAAGCGCCAGTTATGTGGGTTGCCTGTCAATACCGCCCGATCAGGCCGAGTTCCATTCGCCCCAAGGAAGTCACACAGGGAGCGCTATCATGAAGAAAGGTTTAATTGCTACTCAAGGTTCCAGTCCGAGGCGGATGCTGCGGAAGGCCAAGGCTGCCTTGTGGTTCGGGTCCTCTGTTGAGGTGGCTGCCCCGGCACCGGTTCTTCCGTTCGTCCACCGCCCTTGGAACTGACCGTCCTCGCGCACACAACCCGAGCCTCGGATCTCTTCTACCTCTTCGCTCACCGCGCTGTCCTCCGCGAGCCGTGCGGCTCATTGTCCCTCACGGCGTATGATGAAAAAAGAGGAAACTAAAAGCAACAACTTTGAAGGTTAAGAAAGGTTTCTCTTGAGATTGTGTCAACGCAACGAAAATATTATAATCTGCAAGAGAATACTTTGGGTTGAAGACATAGACGTACCGTGGGAGTCCCGGAGTAATTCTGCTGCCTAGACGTTTTTTTTTTAATTGAGACTTTTAGAAACAAGATGGCAATTTCAACGTAGGCTCCACCCTTTACATGTGCCCTGAGTTCGTTTCTTTTTATCTCGCGACGGTGTTGCGAGTGATCTTGCAGCAGGAGCACCGTACAAAGCTATTTTTGCAAGCGCGTTTCCACCAGCTAGTAATAAGCTAATATCTAGTAGAAGTGAAATAGCTTACAAATAATAACTGAATAAAAATTGGAATGTCCAAACGAAAGGAGCAGTATGTTAAACGCAGAATGTGCAATAAATGTGTCCCTTGAACAAAAGTTAGACGCGATATTATTTGCTTTACGTTTTCCGGTGTAGTTTTTCTGTCATTAGTTTTATAGAAAGTGTGACGAAGGTTTTTTGTTGTTTTACTTAGCTGAATTCGGATTGGCTAGCTTAGGGACTGTTGTTTCTGCAGTCATTCTTTATGTATATTTTAAACGAGAAGACCAAAATAAAATATGGGAGCGTAAGATGTTAAGAAATTCAGGTCAGACTCCGCGAAAAAGCGGGAGGTATAATTCATTATTGTTATGCCTGGTACGCCTTTCATACAGTGCATTACTTAAACAAAAGCTGAAGAGGGTTCTTTAAAAAAAAAATTGGTTCGAGGTAAATTCTTGCCCATTTTTAATTGACAGTTTTTACATCTCAAGCGCTTGACACGAACGTAGCATTCGACGAGAAAAAAAATAATAACCATCAGCTGATTGTGAAAGTCATGCCTAGAGGTTTCAACTGCTTTGCGCGTGCCACTTGTGAGGGAACCCGTGCACCGTTTTCGACTGCTCGGGGAAGGCTTGCGGAACGCGGGTAAATGTTGCAATCTGCGTATAATACTTCAACGATTTTATCCTCCCACCGAACACGCCTGGAAGGAGGGTCTTCAGCGATATATTGAAAGTGCTGTTGTGGCGACTTGGCGCATCAATCTGAAATATTGATTTAATGTTCGGTATTCTGAAGATAAGATGAGAACGATTTGAGTGTTTTCGCTCAAATACAGACCCACTACACTTTCTCTTTAAAATGGCTGGTTGCAGAGCCCTGTCGTAAGGCGCTAAAAGGCAGGCGCTTTAATCAAATGGTGACAAATGTCGAAGGACGTTTTTAAAGCGCTGTTAGTCCAGAATCGATGTCTCACCTTTTGCTATTCTAAAGAAGTAAATATATATTATTACGTATTCTGCATAGTTTGCTGCCTTTTTCTGTGGCTTACTGTTCTCTGTTCCAGCTTAAGTTCAGACGTAGCCGACGCTACGAGAGAGCAATCAAGCAGCGTCAAGGCGCAAGTAACTGGGCCTTCTCTGTTTATGATTGGTTCAGCGATGATAGAACACGTACAGAAACATTACGAACACCGTAATTGTGCGATTTGGCGTTGTCTGATGGGTAAATTCAGCTCATAACGTCTGCTGCGTCTGGACTTAAGGTAAAACGAAGTATAGTTATAGGCGATTTAACTTAATATCATGCCCATCAAGAAAATAATGCGCTAGCCCAAGACAATTAGACCCAGACATGTACACGTTACCCCACAAAAGTAACCAAATACCGTTACTCGTTACTAGCTCCAAAAGGAACTAAATACGTTACTCGTTACCTATTCTTCAAAGGAACGCGTTGCGTTACCTCAAAAATAACGAGTTACGTTTCTCGTTACTTTGACGACCAAATGCACAACTGTTTTTCTTTCATGGTTTATAGTTTTTTTTTCGGTATTTGTTGTACTTAAGCAGTAGCTGCCTCTTAAAGGTTTTATCAATTATGTTTCCCCGCTTCCTTGAGAATACATCTCCGTTGACGCTGAAGAGTCGTTCTAAAGGCGCGCTCGAAGGAACGGCAGCGTTGTGCTTCAGGAACAGCTGGTGAATATTGGATTCCCCTCTCTCTTTTGTTCTTTATGCTTCTAAACTTGAAAGTTTACAAAGGGATATGTAGCTTCCCGTGTTTGCAGCCTCCGGCTTTACATTCTGTATGTAAACGATTTTAGAAAGGATTAACCAATGTACCCGATTGTGTTCGCTGTGTGAATGACACTCCCGGCTGTAGATTTCGACAGATGTCGAAATCTACAGCGATAAACTTTGGTATATTTTCATGCTGCGTAGTTGTTTTTCGAGTTGCCCATCTGCCTTTGTCCCAATAGGCACATACACGGGTTAGAATTAAAGCGAGACTGTTTAGACAGTATTGTACACCTAACTCATTAAAAGTAAGGAAATTCCATTACTCGTTACTTGGCCTATACAAGTAACTAAGTACGTTACTTGTTTCATTTCTAAGAAAATAACTATATACGGTACCCGTTATCAAAATAAGTAACCAAATAGAAGTTACTCGTTGTTTGTAACGCGTTACGTACATGTCTGCTTAGACCACGCTACAGGAAGAATGCACATAATGCATTTATATAGTATACTGATCATATAGCAATATATTTTACTAGTTCCCATAGTTCCATGTGATCATGTTGTGATATCCTTTACAAGTCTATAAAAAATAGCGAATTTAATCAGGCTTTCATCAAACGCGGGTTGAATACGATTTTGAATATTCACCCATTGGATATGAAATACTGTACTCTAGAATGCATTCATTTGGTTCAGGGCTGACTGACTCTAGGAAAGGTCTTATTCTGCTCAAGGCCGGAAGCTAGCCTGACTGATCTAAAGACGCCTTGCTACATTCAAATTAAAAACAAACCTGAAATTTCGTACGCGAATGTAGTCTCGCAAGACATTTCGTCCATTTGTTAGAGCTAACGTAAGAGATAGTGAAACATAAGAATTGAGCAAAACCGGCGGCCGTGCATTTTCTATACCGTATACCGAATGTTCGTCGTCAACAGCACTGGTTTGTGAGCTTGCTCCCAGGTGGCAATTGTTCATTGATTTCGTTAGAAGATTTAATTATCGCGATTATCTTGCTAATTGCCAGTCTCTACCATTGGTTTTCAGTGTTTTTACTTTCAGCAAGCCACCCAGCAGCGAGCTCATAAACCACTGTGCAGACGACAAAGAGGCTGGCATATGAAATTAAAAAAAAATGAAAGACGTTCGAAAATCTTTGTAACATACAAGTAGAGAGCAGCTTTTGAGGAGGAGGAAGTGAGGGTACGGAGGGGAAAGTATGCCCCTCCTCCTCCTGCTCCATACCTTTCCCTCTTCTCCTCCGCCTCCTCCGTACCTTTCCCTCCTCCTCCTCTTGCATATCCTCCATCCTCCTCCTCCGTACTCTCCCGTCCTCCTCCTGCATACCCTGCCCTCCTAGCACAGTTTGCCCACTACATTTAGCTGAAAAATTGACGCCACGTGACCTCAACACCAATTCAGTTTCCCTGCTAAATTTAGGGGGAAAATTACGTCACATGACTTTGTCGCGTCACCTATGAACAAATTCAGATTCTCCACTAGATTTAGTGAGAAAATTGATGTCATGGGACCTCAACAGCAATTCGATTCCCTGCTAAATTTTGCTGGGAATTGAATTGGTGTTGAGGTCACGTGACGTCAATTTTCTGCGCTAAGTTTAGTGCGGTTACGCCGACGCCGTGAAACACGGAAACGGGCACCTAAGGGCTGTGCACTAAAATAGACGACCTCCGATATTCGCCATATTTTTAATATTTCCCTTCTTCGGAATTAGCACTCAAACTAGGGATCGAAACTACATTCGCGTGCCCAATTTCAAGTATGTACGTTTGAAATTCGAATTTTGCGGTGCATGCCAAATGTTTTGGTCCTTACCGCCGCACCCTGTGTGTATTAGTTCAGGAAAAGAGAGCAGCATGTAAAGCTCTGACGAATTCCAATCAGAATAGAACGGTCTGTTTCCCTCTCTTTTAAGGCCACTTCTTAAATTGTTTTTCATCGTTTTTTCTATAAACGTTGGTACTACCTAATATAATTATGGTGTCTGTATAGACCTACTGTAGTTAAGGCATGATCCCAAAACTCAGAGACTGGAGGTTACGACGCACACACTGAAAAATCTCAAACACATCTAAAGTTTTATTTTCCAAAACCTGGTTAATTTAGAAAAAAACGTCCGAAAAGTGGGAAGGCAAGACCCCAAGAACACCTCTTTTCACAAATGTACATTCCAAACAGTTAGCAGGACAGTGACGGCCTCCGCGACATCATCTTCTTCCTCTCTTACCTTTTGTACCCTGTCACCCCGACCGAAAACGAACAAAAACAACTTTTCTTCCCGGAAACGTGTAGACACATCAAAGGACAGCACTTTTCAAAGCCTAAGTGCTGTCCGTGAAGTGTCTAGAAGTTTCCGGGAAAATAGTTTTGTTCGTTTTTGGGTCGGGGTGATCAGGGTTCAAAGTTAAAAGAGGTGGAAGATGTCGCGGAGGCCGTTACTGTCCTGCTAACTGTCGGAATGTACAATTGCGGAAAGAGGTGTTCTTGGGGTTCTTCCTTCCCTTTTTGTTCGTTCGTTTTGTTTTCCTATTTAACCAGGTTTTGGAAAATACAATTTTAGCTGTGTTTGAGACTTTCGAGTGTGTGTGTCGTTATCTGCAGTCTCGGAGGTTTTGAATAATGTTTAATGCGAGAACAGTCCCACTCCTCACAGCCAAGTCGTCATTGGGAAACTGGTCATAGGTGATCTGGTCAAAGAGGACATCTCGTTCTAGGTAAATCCGCAATAGGGAAAGTGGTGGCAGTGACCTTCTCGTTATTGGAAAGTTCGTCACTTGCTTTTTTCAGAGGAGGGCCGGGGCGGGAGGGGGGGGGGGGGGTTCTAACCTGAAAAGTTGTCGCATCGAACTTGTCGCAGTTTCAAACTTGGCCTCTCCTTTTGTTTGTTGGCAGGGGCCGGGTGTGATCGGCTTTGCGGTGTTATCTTTACTTTCGACGTCCCCTTGTTATTAGACCCTTTATGGAAGCTTTGCTAGGTCGGAACTTACTCCACAATAAGAAAACAGGGGTCACCCTGTGGTTTGCAGACCTGCACACCAGGATTCTAGGAAGCGTAGCAGCTAGGTTTCGTCTTTGGGGACAACTTTTCTATTTTCTATTGTACAAGATCTACCGTGATTCTAGTAAAGAAACCATTTTCCAAAGGAGATTTTTCTTTGAAGCGGCTTCCAATACGTATATATATGTAGGGGCGAAATGTGCGGAGCTTCAGATTGCACGATCGCGTCTCGTAAGATGGATATAACTAGAACCCAGCATGGCGCTCCTATGCTTCTGTACGAAGTGTATTCGTATACGCGTAGCCGAAAAGACCCCGACGCTGTGCACTGAGTCTGTAGAGATTGAAAGCATTGCAAGGCGAAAATTCCCACCGATGGAGAGATCGCCGATGTCATCAGGAGGACAGGCGAGCACACCTACGCCGGAGATCCGACGAGTATTAGCATTCTGAAAGTGCGGAATGCTACCTAAGTATAAATATTATTTGTATAAGAAATTTCTTGGTCCAATGAACGCCTATGATCAAATAAGATTACATCGGAACATATGAGAACCATATAATACCATATAAGAACAATATAAGATTATTTAAGTTAGAAGAAACATATGTTTCTTCGATCTTATATAATGTTATATTGCTTATAAATGTTCTTATACGGTTCTTATATATTATATATTCTTATATGATCTTTTTTGATCATATGCGTTTATTGGACCAAGAAATTTCTTATACAAATAAGATTTTTCACTAGGGGCGAAGGAAAAGGTTGGTAAGTCGCTCTCGTTTCGGATAACATAATAACAGCTTAAGAAACATTGCTTTTATATAACTGTTTTCCATTTCTATTTCTCAAGTTGAAAAAACTCAGGAACCCCAACAAATTCTGCTCGATGCGGCGGCGTGTATAATAGCACACACGGGTTCACAGATGCCAGCCACAAGCACATTCCGCCGTACCATACAGAAACAAAAGCAACAAAGTCGTGATCTGTATTCCGCTCCTGCAACACGAGAGGATCTCGTCCTTCCGGATGAGTACAAGGTATGAAATGTGAAATAACAATCACGTGAAAATTGCTAATCTTTTGTCATGTTTTATTATAAGCATTATTTGATTTCACATTTGCAGGTTTCCTAATGAAGGAATCCTTCATCGTTCACGACTGCGGAGTTGGCGATCGGAACCGCAGTCTAGTCTTCGCGACACAGCGCAACCTTGATTTACTCTCAAGGTCTAAGGTGGGATTCATGGACGGGACGTTTGAAGTCACGCCGTCCGTATTTTTTCAAGTGTACAAGATCCATGGCATATACAAGGACTCTGTTGTACCCTTGGTGTACGTTCTGCTTCCAAACAAAACTTAAGGGACCTACCGAAACTAAATTTGAATGGTAAACTTGTTAATTTTTGTGACTGACTAAGACGACTGGTGATGCCTTTCAAGGTTCTTCACTGTACTTTCGAGCGTCCTCGTGCAGCACGCGCTGGAACTTGCGTATTGTGATTGTGAGACCGCCGCCATCATCGCCAGTGGCAACATCTTCCCCCAAGCGCGGGTTCAAGGGTGTCGTCAGGCGGTTTACTGCGAGGTCTACAAGCTTTGATTCCAGGCACGCTGCGGGTCAGATGAAGATTTCGCGGTTCTGGTAAGTTCGTGCGTTTGCTTCTGAGTTAAGGATTATACTGATTCACATAGCACAATGTATATTCCATTCCAGATGAGGATGTTGCCTGCCTTGGCATTTTTGCCACCTGCGGAGGTACCCGGCGCCTTCGAAGACCTCGTGGCATTGTTTTCACCCGAAGCCATGCCCCTAGCACTGTACTTCGAGGACACGTACATCGGACGTCGTCGACGGAACGGGCTGTTGTCTGCCATGTTCCTGACGAGCGTGTGGTCCGTCCACTGACCTGTCATTGAAAGTCTTCGTCGCACGAACAACTCCGCCGAAGCATGGCACCGCAGCTTCCAGGTCTGTGTCATCTTTATATTAAGCGTATCGCCATTTTCCTTAGCTGAGTTATATCAGTTGTAATCTCCGATTATATTCAGGCGAACATCAACTGCACCAGACAGAGCATGTGATATATTCTTTGATGCGTACAGAAGGAGCAGTCCCTGCAAAAGATGAGGTTCGTGCAGCTGGATGCTGGTCGGCAACCGTCCGGCCTAGCAGCGAAGTACCGGGATCTCAATCAGCGCAGCTTGAGAGTTTTCGAAGACCACGACAGTGATCGACCGCTTTTGATGGTCGAAAGCATCGCCCGAAATGTTCGGTTTTAACCTGCGCTTCGCATCAATTCTCAACCTCCATATTTACCACATCTTTCGAATAAACAAAACTGTTAACATTCCTTTCATTCATTTCTGTCAAATGCTCATTTCTGGTCGTTTTATTCCTGCACATTGCAGTCGCGCACATTGTAAGAAAACAACGTCACCGGTGCAAGTACTATTTAATGAAGCTTAACGAAGTAATATTTTCATGTTTCAGAGTGGTTGTTTTAGTCGGTCATGGGCTAATGAGTTTGCTATAGCATGAGCGCGCACGCGCAATCAAAGCACGGCGGAAGCTAACGTGCGCGTTCTTTACTTGTAGCCGACAATACACCATTCTCAGGTACGGCTCAGCGTGCGATATTTACAGACCAGCACGTGCGTGTTTGTCGCTTCGAAAAGCGAGCAAAGCACGCGCCATTACGCACAAACTTCAAGATTGCAGCTGCCAGAAGCTTTTTTTAAGAAAAATTTATATAAAGCCATTTCATTTTTTGTTTCAGTTGTAAACTACTATTTGTTATCAGTTATTGAAGCCGAATTGCAAACGCAGGATCGGCGAAATAGGTAAATTGTGACGAAGTGCACAAGTGCCCTGTTGCCCTCTGTTACGACTTCCCCGTGTACGAGATGCCCTATGACGATTTGCCATATTTGACGAGTTGGTTGTGACGAGTTTTGCTTTTGACGAGTTCTCCTTGACCCGTTTAATGCACACCAGCTCGGTTGCGCCCTTACATTTATTTCAGTCAAGGCCGTTTGATATTCGTGCAATAGTTTAATATAAAATTTGAAGGGATGCGCGGCATTTTAAGAACTATAATTTGAGAGATGCACGTGCACCAACATTCCCGCAAGAAAAATGTGAGCGAAATATTGTAAAATTGCGGGTCGGGTATAAGTGAAGCTAACACTCACACTTGCAGAGGCGGTTTTTGCGGGAATAGAATGGGTTGTAATACTGATGAGATGTGGTTATCAAATTTATTATCGGCAGAAGGGTATATTCATGTTGCTAGAAAATTATCTGTCTATAATATATTGGACCAATAAGCTTTCTGTTCCTGTAGTCTTTACCATTTCGTTTACTTTAAGACCAATGATAAGGTGTGCAATATCTCGTTACGATTTCTTTTTCTATTTACGTCAGTTTATGTGGCCTAGATTCAAAGGTAAAAAGTGCATTCTCGGTTTCTGGAAGAACTCCAGATGGGAGCGTTGGTGCCGGACATCTGTCCAACGGCTAAAGTCTAATTGCCGGTTACAATGATAGCCCCCCCCCCCCCGGTTCAGATGGCACCGACGTGCCGCTTGAAGGCCCGGGCACGTCTAGAGGATATGCTCGAGATGCGCCTCCCGGACTGGATCGGTACAGAAGTACATGTCGAGATGTCACCTCATCTGGCGTAGACAGCTGGTGTGATCGCCGTATTTGCGCGAGCTCTTCGGAGCAAAACCTCTTCCAGGCGTGTAAATTTGAGAAGAAAGGTTGGAACCACACGGATAAATAAGAGCCCATGTAGTGCGCAGCAGAGTCTCCTCGTGAATGACTGGACTCTCGATGGGCGGCAACTTAAGAAGAGGAAGCGGATAGACTCTCGTTTGACGATGACAGGTAGCGTTTGCCACGGCATGAGCGGGAACACTAGAATGGCGACTCCATCAGACTCGGACCGGGCAAAGGCACTTCGCCAAACACCGATGAAAGTAAATCGCCACACTGAAGGGGAGTTTGCCCCTCCATCTCGGCATGGTCTAGATGGAAAGGAAAACAAAGCATGCCATGGAGCCGTCATTCAGTCAGTCGAGCATCTACATAGGCTACCTGGTCAGCGTCCTGAGACACTGACTGGAGGACAAAGCATGGTGACACCCGTCGAGAGAGACCTTCGATTAGCCTTCCGGAGGCCGCCACTAGGGTTCTTGTACGCTAATTGAGAGTGGCTCCAAGGAGTAGCAGTGTATCGGGGGACTTCACTAAAGATACAGATGGGTTTATGTATTGTGCCAAGGAAGGTGCCGCTTGAACTGTGCCAAGCTTAGAAGCCCGGGCTTTATGTCGTGGATGAATCAGTTCGCTCGATGTGTTCAATGTGTTTACTAATGTTTTCTCTATTCAAGTTAGCTCTTGTTTTCCTATATTTACCCTCTGTGATTTCTTGCCTATGTATCCGGTTGTTGTAGATAGTGAAGGAATTGCTCAGATTATTGACAACCTAAAATGTCTTCTGCGGTAGGTACTGATAACATTAACACAAAATTTTTGAGACACTAAAATGTATTTCAGCACTAAACTGTCCAAATTTTTTCTCAGTCACTTCGACATAGTGCCTTGCCATCGGATTGGAAGGTGGGGAAGGTGCTGCCTGTACACAAAGGTGACGATAAACAAAATCCATTTAACTACCGTCCCATCTCCATAACGAGTATACCATGCAAAATTCTTGAACACGTAATTTACTCTCAACTTGCAAACTTTCTGGATTCTAACTCTTTCTTTAACACATCACAACATCGATTTCGGAAGTTTTACTCATGCGAAACACAGCTTCTTACTTTACTCATAATCTCCATGTCACACTTGACAAGGGTTCCAGAACTGACTGCATATTCCTTGATTTTTTTAAAGCTTTTGACAAAGTTCCTCACGCCCTTCTTCTCCATAAACGTAGTAGCCTTAATTTCTGTCCATAAGTTCTCGCTTGGATAGACGCCATTCCGACTAACCATCTACAGTTTGTGCAGGCCAACGGAACTAATTATCCATACTCACCTGTCAACTCCGGAGTCCCACAAGGTTCTGTACTCGGTCCATACTATTTCTTTTATATATTAATGATCCCTCTACCCGTACGTGTCTCCTCTTCTTTTAGCCTTTTTTGCTGACGACTGTGTTATTTACAAAGAAATCCTTAACGACCCTCACACATCTGCTCTTCAAACAGGTAACAACAATGTAACCCAATGGTGCAACGACTGGCTTATGAAACTAAATATATCTAAATGTAAATCCATGTGTGTCTCTCGTCAAATTAACATTTGGCCTTCCTACTCCATCAATAACTCTTTCCTCCTTCCTGTGCCCTCCTACAAATACCTTGGTGTTCACATTTCAGATGATCTGTCCTGGAATATTCATGTCGACTATGTCACTAAAAACGCTAATCAATTATTAGGATACATCAAAAGAAACTTTTTTCTTGCCCCTCTTTCATTAAAGCATCGTATTTATAAAACCTTGATTCGTCGTAAACTTCAATATGCCCTCTTAATCTGGAACCCTTGTATCACCTCCTGCATCTGCCGTAGAATCCTTTCAAAACCGCTCCGCCCGTTTTATACTTTCTAACTATCACCACACAGCAAGCAAAACTTTAATAAAAACATCTCTATCCTTGCCCACTCTTTCTGTTCGTCGAAAGATATCTCGCATGTGCCTGTTCCATAAGATTTTTTATTCTAACCCTACTCTTCTGCCAAGCACTGTTTCTAAACAATTTTACATCACATCACGCAGCTTGATCATCAATTCAAAGTTGGGATTCCTTATTTCAGCACATCTACCTTTAATGCCTCTTTTTTGCCTCAAACCTCGATTAACTGGAACCGCCTTCCCGCAGCCATTGTCACAATCACTGCATCAGATAACTTTAAGATTGCCATTACTAACCTGTTGCATGATGTTTAGTTGTAAGTTGGTGTATTGTTTTCCTTTTCGTTGATACTTGTTTTATTCCATGTACACGGCCATTACAAACCTGTTAAATGATATTTAGCAGTTATTTTGATGTAGTTTTTGCCTTTTCATTGTTATTTGCTTTGTTCTATTTTCTGTGATCCACTCCACTCTGTAATGCCTTCGGGCCCTGAGAGACATAATAAATGAAATGAAATGAAACTCTGCTTGAAGTGTAGGGATCGATGTTCGACGCAAGAGGCCCGAAAGCCCGCGTGGTTTCCCGATGAAGGGTTTTTATTGGGCCCGTACTGCCTTGGTAAGGTGCCAAAACTGGGCCTGGTAAACCATGCGATGCTATAATCGGTTACAAGTCAAGAAGGTAGCGGTGAATGCCCCTCAAAGGGAATTTTGTATTCCTCGGCTACCAATTGCGTCCGGTTGTTTCCGTAACGCAACGACCTGCGGTGAACCAATCTTGATCTTGCAAACGAATATTTTCAATATGGCTGCCGGGCAGATTTTCTACGACTCCAGTATCTTCCACCAATTATTCTGTTCTTTGCCACGTTTTTTCACTTGCCCGAACGTACGTCGGTAAATCTTAAACCGCGTCCACTTTAATTCGCAATAGCTTCTGCGCGACAGTGTGAGGATCCAGCGACAGCATTTTCATTGAAATGTTCGGTGCGGAAGTAAGGCCTAGCATTGTACATACATCTGACATCGTCTGCTTAGTCTGCCTACGGTTGCACCTCAACATCGTGAGGACATCGACTTTTCTTCGCAGTGGTGTCCGTGGAGTGACGTTGAAATGCAGCGGTCACAAAACTCTTCATTATAAATGTAGTGGGTTGTGCAGAATAGGTATAAGTGAGCCGCGAACACCGTGGGTGTCTTCACCCGATATCGACCGTATCTTTTCTGGCGCTAGTAAATAGTCTGTCTGCTTAAATGACGCCTTCAAAGCAGTATGTTCTGATCTGTGAACCGTGCCGTCCTTGTCAGGTTACCGCGCCGCATTCAGCTTCACGGTATTCTATGACTGCAGGATAGTACACTCGCATGCACCCTTGTTCGCAATAACGAACTGTTACATACATGGGGTATACAAGTAATAAAGCCAGTGATGCGTATGTTACAAACATTTAATTGATATTGCTTTGGACGTGAAGAACCTAATGTCTTCTTTACGAAAAATTTCAGAGAATTTGAGGGAAGCAGGTTTAGTTATCTCAAATACCTCCGAACATTATGTATGCCCTTAGAGAAATATTGAACCCAGCTCTGTTCATAGAAGCAAATTTTAAAAATTTATTGTTCATAAAGTTTTTTGTTTTAATATATATTGATAGAACATCACATACCAGCCCGAACAAAACTCTTCAGGAAGTTAGAGCGGTAGAAATGTAATGAAGTGGAACCGTAAGATCGCTAAGTAATAAATACTTCAGTTATGACCCACCAGGACCTAACAATGAGGTACTCCCGATGGTCATGCTTAGTTCAGGTGCTGTTATTTGGTCATCAACACAACTCGTACCGTGTGACCTCGCTTTGTTCCCCGGCAAAGTCCACAGCTTCCTGAAACTGCGCATCAACATTTCCTAAGGCGTGGACATATGTCGAGATACATGATATCTTCAAAGGCACCATGCTTACTGACTCTTCGGAAAACAACCAAAAACCATCAAACCATTTTATTTTTGCCAAAAACATAAAAAACTACTGATTGTTTTTTCTTACGTGGTATCACAATTTTTTGGGGAGCCAAAATTTTGTGTTTTTTATGTCTTTTACGGTCTTGAAAGCCCGAAGAATTCAAGGTAAAGTCCACAATGTCTTTCTTTGGCCAGAAGTGTAGTATCTTGGCCCTAATTCCCAAAACAAGTGCCAAAGTTAGGCTTCAATGCTGGTAGATTGGCTGTCTTTTGGCATCTTTGGGCCTAAAATTTCAAGCAAGCACCATAGTTAGGCTTTGCTTCTAATTCAGTTTTCAAAGAATTTGTGTATAGGCTCCCTACGGGAGCCAGGGTTACGCCCTACTGAAAAATCTCATATGTAGTTATACCGAATCGTACCGGTCCATACCGGTCCGGTATATTTAGATCGGAGACCTGTCAGCATCATGTCGGCGGGCCGGAGTTTTTATACAGGGACAGGTAGACGTTGTCCGGGGTCTCGGTTACGCCATACCCGCGGCTAGGAGTGTTTCACCGGCACCGGTTTACTTAGTCCGCAGCCCCGGTAGCTTGATAGCGGTGGCCCTATCTGGTGTACCGGACGCTAAGCCGGTGCGCCCGGTGCGCCGGTCGCCCGGCGCGTTAAGCCGGTGAACCAGATCGTCACAGCGGTCACCCGGTAACTTTACCGATAAGCGGGAAAGCTGTGGAGGTTTACCAGCTCGTCATACCGGCGAAGACGCGTTACCAAAACGATAAGGCATTTAGTGGCCTGTAAACGGCACCTAATGTAAAAACGTTTCCGTGGAATGTCAAGCTAAACCATAATAGCTCGCCACTGACAACACAATTCAATGGCGTCAATTGTGCCAAATCTTTAAATATGACTTAAACGGGGCCGCCCCTTGATCCTCTATCTTCTCTAATAATCCTGTATGAAGGGGGATAATTTCGCTGTCACCAATACCACTGTGTAGCCACGTTTCCGTCATAACAACAACATGGGGATCAGGAGTTAGCAAGATAAGTTCCAGGTCATCTACTTTATTCACGATACTCCTAGCATTCAGACTTAAGATCTTCAACGATTCCATAGGGTGCTTTCTGAAAGTTGATGGCGTCATTTTACAAACCTTCGGTTAGTTGGCTGATTTTTTTCCTGCATATTGGCCCCTTGGTGTCATTTCATTCGAAAAGGTCGTTTCTTATTTTTATTTTATTATGTATCAGAAAAAACAGTTTCCCCGTTATCACGATTCCGTTTGCTACTTTCCCACAGCTGTTTGCACTTTTGAAGCGTCACCCATGAATAATGGTGCTCAAGTGTTACTTTGCTACCTTTTAATAGTCTGCGTTTTTTAGAAGATTATCCTTTTCAATGTAGTCGAAGAACTTAACAATAACAGGTCGGCTCCCCTCTGTCTTTCGTTCAACCCGATGCAATCGCTCGACAGAGTTTGCACGAATTCCGAGTTTTTTTACGAAGATACCTTCTAGTACCTTTGATTTAAGTCTATCTGCCGTTTCACCGGCATCTTCGGGAACACCAAAAACCATAAGATTGTTGCGGCGGCTTCGGTCTTCTAAGTCGACCAACTTTCCGTGGCATTCTATGAGTTCACTTTGTACTGACGCAAAATGTTTTTTTCGAAACTCGTCATCTGTTTTTTAAGCTCGTTTGTTTATTTGACAGTGACCTCAATTTATTCAAACTTTTTGGCCAGTTTGTCAATTCTTTTCTCAAATGTTTGTTGTCTAGGTTTTATCCCAGCAAGTCCACTTATGATCACATTCTGTTTAGCCAAACTATCCTTGACCATTGCTTCCATCGTGGGTGTATGATCATCATCCGGGCCTGAATTGGATTCGATATCCCCGCACGATAACAGGTCACGAGTTGCAGCAATACACTCAAGGAACAGCAGTACACACATCCGAGGGCACGGCTGCAGAAAAAGGCAAACGTAGCCGGTACGCTTACAGTGCAAGGAGTAATTTCTGCTCACCTGCACGTAGAACATGATAGGGTTAGCCACTGCTCCCAGGAGAGTGCCGTCGTGCACTTTGACGCTGAAAGGGTGTCGCGGTCCTTTTATAACTTCATGGGCGATAGCAGTTGTCGATGTTGCACTAGCTTCTTTGGTGAACTCGAGTTTTGCGAAGATGTTGCCAGGCACCTTGTCGGCTGAAAAGGGGCGTCGCTTGTTCATTTATGTTGCCGCGGCGACACGATGACTTGGCGTTCAGAAGAATTGCTGTGTTGCGCTGGCGAGCCCGTTAATCCGGCCAGGTGAATCAAAAACTGCACGTAAAACATGATAGGGTTACCCACTGCTCCGGTGGAGTGCCGCCGTGCCCTCTAAGTTTTCCCCACAGTAAACGTAAGACCCAGAGAGCAGTGGTGTGCTCTAAAGGCAGCCAAAAAGTCAGTTCGTGGGAAGGAAGCTCAAGAGTCTGCCCGTCGAATTGACGCTCGCTTGCTTCCATCGTCTACTTGGTAAACGGTAATAAAATCCCTCCTACTCACGTAAACTCAAATCAGCGAGATCAAAAGGCACTGAACGATTTTATTCCTTTTTGCGTATCAATATCATTTTGTTTCTAATGACAGAAACTCATGGACCTATTTTACATTTCATTAACTCTTAGTTCGGTTTCGACTCAAGGAATGAACTCTGACAAGCGTGACAAGAAGTCAGATACTCAAGTATCACTGATCACGCAGAATAATTTCACGTTTCCTCACTACTAACCCTGCGCAAGTTCACTTTGCTGAATGTGGCTGGTCAACATTGAATACAAACTTCACTTCAAGAATCTAGTGATAGCGGTAGAAGTGAAATGTTTGCTTCAATTACTTTTCAGACAGTGATATCTGAAAAATTCAGGAAGTACAGGGAAATGCCGTATCAACTCTAGGTAGACCATTTAAATATATCTTTGCCACTGAGGTTATGGCCATTCTGTGTCACTGTTAAAAACGTATGAGCGTAGGTTGTAATCTAAGTTGAGGTATTAATTGAAAAAAAAAACATTGTGGCTCCAATTGTCATTATGGGGAACCTGATGTAGGTGCCTTGGAACCGCATGGTCTCTAGTTTTTACTACTCTAGGTTTGGTATTGGCGTTTAATATTTGATAGTGTCAGAATGGCCCGCCTATATTTCTTATCATGCCCAAAACTTAACGTAAACTGCATTCGAACATCGTGTTGTTGTTGCTTTAGGGAGCAAGTACGTTAGACTTATCTAGAGGCCGTTCTTGGTGCTTGATGCTTGCAATTTCTGGGACAGTGTAGTTAGTCGGTATACATTTGACGCTGTGTTTGCTTGTTGGTTCAATAAAATATTTCTAACAAACTCTGAATCTTACGTATCTCATTTATAAATAACGCGTCGTAAAAAAAGTATGCAAAAGAAAAATTTCAGATGTATCTTCCTGGAATTATCTAATGGTTCAAAAATACACAGCAATGTTGTTAGATTATAAGAATCTAAGATTATAAAGAATTAACACAGACACTCTACGTATAATAAACTTGTGATATCCGTAATTATAAAGTTGGTAGCTGTAAAAATAAAAACTTTCACTTTTAATTTTACAAATGGAAAGCAATGGCTCTCTTCTACCACTTTCAATTCCTCACGCAATGAACATATGTCAAAACATACACAAAAGTGATTACAGCAAACTAGTTATTATACCGACACTGCCGAGACACAAAGCACTTTGGACGCTATGATATCTTTATTTCTGGACAAGTTGCCTTATGGGCTTTGAAGAAGTTTCTACACATCACGGGATTTTCAAGGAGAAATAAAAATGGGCACCACTGCTTTTGTACTGCCGAGTTTGCGGAATGAAGTTACCGTCATATTCGAATAAAATTTGTTAAAATATGGACGGATTCCAAAATAAATATAAACACAAACATGTACGGCAGCTTGAAGTATTATCTGTAGTTTTTGTATAAAGAGATGAAATTCAAAGCAGAGTCCCTAAAAATATTCCAGTTCTTGCGATTACGCGAATAGTTTATGAAGTAGTTTAAACTCCAGCGCCACCAAGAAGCAAAATATATTTGACTCCGAAGGTCTCATTCATTGCAATTATAACAGAAGAGCGCTGCAAAACTTAATAGTTGCCAGTTTTAACTTGGATTTATAACTACCTTAATGAACTATTATCACTGTGCAGTGCACCGGAAAGCTTCTCATTTATAAAATAGCGGTTTGTCAGCTTTTCACGACGCATAGGTCGACATCTTTAAAGAAACGCGAACGCACCACTTCACTCTGTTGAATTTTTGATGACACCTAACAAACGGAAATATTTATGTGCGCCGCATGCAATATTCTGTCACGACAAATAAATTACGTAACAACCGCTTACAAAATAAAAATGCACCGGGACACGGGGAAGTACTATAGCTGATTTTCTAAGGTTCATTAATGCTGCAACAAGCGCAGCTGGAACCAAAAGCGAAAACAAAATTAAAAAGGTAGAAATAGCGGAGGAGATGAAGGCGAGCTGGTGAATTTTCTGCATTTTGAACATACGAGACTAGAAACAGATTGGACAACACGTTTTTCCTCTAGTATCGTGTGCTCTAAATTTTCTGAAAAGGGATTGAACCAAAGAAGCATGTTCCTCGAATTTATTTGTCATTTCGAAACATTCGAAAATTTGTTTCTTAGCTTTTATAAACAAAAAGCTTTTATGTATAAATAACTTTTAAATCTTGTTTGACGAGGTGAAAGGATAAAGTTAGGGTAAGTTAGGAGAAGTAATTGTTTTGGCTCAGCCGTCTTGTCCCATCGGTTTCTTGCCTCTAACCCTACAACATGTTTAGCTAACGTGAGGTGCTGAGTATCAAATATCGTCAGGAGGGAGTATAATGACAAAGGTTCTTTTCTAATGTATGCCATAAAGAGAACTCGCGGGTTGGTTGAAGGGGTCCGAATGGTCCGTGCACTCCCTTCTCTTCTCCCGCTCGGAGCTCGAGGCTTCCTAGACAGCACATGACGTTGGGCCCAATAGTAAACAAATGTCCAATATTAGACCAACGTGGCCACGGTACTACCGATATTGGTTGTATACTGGCATATACTGCCCAACATTGGCCTGTCTTAGCCATTGGCTTACCAACGTTGGCAATCGATTGGCTTCAGGCTGGCCAACAGTCTGTGTTAACCAATGAGTTGCAAACATTGGAAATCGATTGGCTTAGGCTGGCCCAACATTCGCCTGTATTAGCCAATGGGTTATCAACATTGGTAATCAAATGGATTAGGCTGGCCGACATTGGCTTGTCTTAGCCAATAGGTTACCAACATTGGTAATCGATTGACTTAGGCTGGCCAGCATTGGCCTGTCTTAGCCAGTGGCTTACCAACGTTGGTAATTGATTGGCTTCGGCTGGCCACCAGTGGCCTGTCCTAGCCAATGGCTTACCAACGTTGTAATTAATTGGCTTACTTTTCTGAATGTGCTGATCCCGTCCGCTGAGAACAGTCTGTAGCTATGGCTCCGGAGGAAAACGATTTGTCTGTTTTCGCACGCACAGCAAGTTAGTAACTGAATTAGAACGCTGTATGCATTGCGAGCTGTAGCAATTTTGAAGGTCCACAAAAAAAACAAAACGCCGTAGTCGGTGACAGGTTTAAAGTAAACGCTGGGGAGGAGCTCGCCTCCTCCAGATCTTTGCTCTGGAAAAGTGGAAAGAGATGGGAGGAGCTGTTACCACCTATCACCGACTATAACTAACGCGCGTTCTCCCAAAACTGGTGAGTCATGCTCAGCAAACTCCACACCAAATACAAAATGCACGCTTCCTTCGATTTGTGTCTATGTTTATGAGGCAAAAATCAATTTACCTACTTACGTCTTATGCCCATTTAGCGACGCAGTCAGGAAACGTTTCCAGGGGGGGAGGCAGGGTTCGACCCTGAAAGCTCCACCCGCCTCCCCAGTACCTACGACACTGGTGTATTGTCAGCTGTATCTGATCTTGAAAATTTCAAAACAACCCGCTTTACTGAGCCGCAAAACACGGCCTGTAATTCAGACCGAACCGGGCAAAATTAAAAATAAGTAAAAAGCACTAATATTTTTTCAGACATTTTAGCAAAAATAAAAACTTAAAACAAATATCTAGCGATTGATTAAGCGATTACATGTCTTGACGAATAAAAAATCACGTTGAATTAAGATCTCGGACACCCTATGTTTGAGGTAGGTGGTGACATAAGTTTATGCGCATTTCAATCTGCAAACGAAAGTTATCAAGCAACATATAAAAGAAAAAGAAGTTGGGGCATTATGTCTGCTTACCCAAAAATGACTTCAAAGTTCGTACAAAATGCGACAACCGCAGTAACGACCACGGTAGTCACAACAGCCGCAGAAATATAAACTGTAATAGAGCCCATGGGTTGCCAGGCTTTTATCTCCTTTAACGGATTATCGCCCCTTTAGAAAAATTGAGAGCGGCCTTTATTTACAATTTTATACATTTTATAATACATGAAATGCAGTTTTTAGGGGCGATCGTTCCAAGTATTTGGAAGCCATTAAACAGGCGCTCCAGGAATGAGTAACGTATGTTTTTATAAAATTTTGGGAAACTCAGTTGGCGTGACACGTCACAAAGAGGTGGGGAGCGGGAAGAGAGGCAACTAGGAGGGACGACACTGTAGGAGTGTGGGAGAGGTATAGGGAGAGGGGCAGAAGGAGGGAGAAAGGAGGGATGGGAAAAGTCAGATTGAAAGGTGAGGAGGGGCACTGTAGGAGGGTTAGGGGAGGGAGAAAGAAAGGAAGAGAAGTATAAAGGTATGGGGAGAAGGAATCGGTGTGGCACGTGGTTTATGTTTTCCCTTTAAATTTATCAGAAAAACTAAGTTGTAGTATAAGCAACGTGACGTCGATTTCAGCTAATAAATTTAGCAGGCAAACTTCATTCGTGTCAATTTTTCCGCTATATCTAGCGTAGGAACTGAATTAATATATATATATGTCACGTAACGTCAATATCCCCATTTTTTGTATAGGTCGCGTAACGTTAGGTCACACGTTACGTCAATTTTCTCGCTATATTTAGCGAAAAATGAATGAACGAACGATCGGACCGTCGGACAATATATTGATATTGGAGGACCGTTAAAAGGCATTTCATGCATTAAATATATTCAACATGGTCTGCACCTCGCATTGATCTGAAAAGATTAGTGCTCTGCTGGGCACCGATTAAGAATGCTTAATGTGAAATGCGGTGTGAGCCCTGTGCAGAATGTACCTAAAGGATATTCCAAGTTCTGTGCAAAAATAGTCGTGTCATTGGATCTGTGGAAACACCTTTCTCCTGAGACTGTCACACACACTTCCTTCGGGCAGGGACCGCGTTGTTTCAGACGCCTTGACAGCCTGCTACTCCTAAGGTGTGATATTGACATTTTTAAAGCATCACCGCAAGCATTTAATAATGAATTAACAATCATCTTACAATTGAGGGGAAATTTAAAAAAATATAGTATTAGTAAGAGGGCCGAAGTTTAGAGTAGGGTTTATATACTTCGACTGTATTGATTATTCTGCTCTTCGTATTATCTCATGTTGTAAGGATGGCATGTTCAGGCTGACCAGGCTTTAGTTTGTGGCGATATGTTTTATTTACAATTGTAGTATACTGTATGCACTGAAAAAGGGAATGAGTGTCAAAACAAGTTCGAAGGGTTTGAAAAAACCAAAAGCATTGAGGTGTAAATGCCTTCCCAACACCCTTTATACCGAAACAGGCCATCGCCATTATTAGAGTGTGTTAATCAGCAGTTTTCTTTCGTTACAAAATGGCACCCTGCGTGATGTGTCGCCATATAGCAGGAGGTTCCCTAAGAGTATAAACGAAAGCTCGGAATATCCTCCATAATAAAATAAAAGGTATGATATTTTCCAAAATACTACTGCAGTAGAAAAGTAAAGACAATGCCTGGAGTAAAAACAGAAAAATGTATTGTTAAATAACCTAGCCTTATCTGTATTATATACGTGTCCTGTGGCGTGTGCATTACGTGAGAGACCGTCTGCACATTTGTTTTTACCTAAAGTAGTTGCTGCACGATGTTTTTCTCAGTTGCTGTCGCACTTCTATATGACATTGCTTAGTTGCACACATTTATGACTCAGCTTGCATTGCTTCTTACCCACACCGTGGAACTCCAATACTTCAGCATTGGAGAAGGACACAATTCTTGTTTTGTTAATAGATGGAAACAATTCCACAAGAGCAAAATAATTTGCCATTTATGGTGCATATTTATACTTAGTCATTTTGAAATTTTACGGTGCCCATATTTCGCCGAATAATGACCGCGCAATATTGCATTGACCACAATATCCAGATACGCCTTCTTATAATTTGATTAACTATAATTAAACTGAATAGAAGAGCCATAAAAGCCGGGAGCGAAAACTACGTGTGCTATTAAAGACGTGTTGCTGGCCAAGCTCCGTCTCGACAGTAAAGTGGGAACGCTCGGTGGAGCGCACGGTAGTGTGCCGCTATCGATTTTAATTAATCGAGCATCGGCACAAAGTAAAGAAATCCTCCAGCTGGCCGCTAGTCTCCCGCGCGCACACGTTTCCGTTGAAGCTCACCTGAGAAGAAGCACACCATCACAACACCAAACCTGAAGCGAAACTATCAGTGCACAAGCGAAAATACCAAGGCAGAGCAAAACGCTCTAAACAACATTTTTTACGGGTTAATAATTACTTGCGAAATTTTATTACAGGTAACGGGATGCAAGAAACGCAGACTATAAAAAAAATTATGAGTGGAGGGAAGTGAAACGATGTTTACCTTGAAGTGTTTCTGAACGTGCGTGGGCACCGGACGTTACCCAACGCTGTAGTCGGGAATAATTTCGATAATTGGGTAATTGAGAAGATACAACGAATGCGCTTCCATTTGCTTAATAATGACACAAACAAGAAGCGCGTAGTTTAAAAGCAATAGCGCCTAATTTAGAAGTGCTGGTTTCAGGATACGGCTTTGTTTTATATGCGTTGAGATTTGTTTCCTTCTGAATACGTTTGAAGAAAGTTGCTGGTTTTAATGACGACATTAATGGGCCTGGAGTCCGGAAACGTTCTGAGAAAATAATTACCTCAATTACTATACTAATAATCAAAAACAATAAAAACTTCGCTGCAAGAGCAGGAAGCACGAATAATCCCATTATCAAACCATGAAGACGTGATTTTTTTTTCTCCAACATATTGTATAATTCTTCATAAAGTGTACGACTTCATAAAGTTATTTAGGGTACACTTGAAACTATCTATAACATAACTAAAATAATGTGGCGGGCGCATCGTCGGTGTGTATTATAGCCACACGAGAACATCGAAATTGAAACAAATGTTCTAACAAATACTGAAAAAAAAAATACTTTTGAGGAGCACGGCATATACGCTCTTCGTGCTGATTTCTTTATTCCTTCAGAAAAAAAGCGTAATATTTTTTTCCGCTTTAAGGCTTTCGAAAATAATGTTTTCTCTGATTTAAAAGCGAATTTGACATTATGTTTTCGGCTAGAAACTTGTTATAGGTAGTGGCCACTAAACTGCGCTAATGAAAAATATAATTATTAAGTTTTATCTAATAGGTTTGCTGATTAGTGTGTATTTTTAGCAATCCTACACGTCCGCCGCACCTGGCAGTTCGTTCCAAAATAGAGTTACTTTTCCTCAAACTCCCCGTTTTAAGAACGATTTTTTTTAAATCTTCGCGAAAATATTGGTCTATAAGGTATACAATTTTCTTCCTCTTTTGTAATCCGGTTAAAGTAAGATCGAACTTATATTTGCAATGAATATCGCAATCTGTTTTCGTTTTTTTTTTGTATTCTGCAGAAAAGAACGCACAAGAAATATTAATCCTAATGCTGATGACATCTTTTTTTTAGGAAACAGTTTTGCTTATGTTTTCTTTTTAATGACAAGTATTTTTGTTACTGAGGTCTTAAAAAACGTTATACTATGAGATTAAAATATCCTATTTAATTTGTCACACCATGTGTGTGTTGTTTAAGATACATAAGAGATGAAATGCTTGACTTGAAACAAGATATTGCTTATACATGCGTTTCGCTATTAAGACAGCGCTGGCTAGAACCGCAGTGCCTCTTATATTTCATCGCGCATCAAATCGCGTTTCGGCTACAGATTAATTGTTGACGTCCCATGGAATACTCACGCTGTGAGAATTCTTCCAATCCTATATTCTGTACAAAAGACTAATATTTTATACGAAGTACATAATATAAGGTATACCTTAGAAACACGTTTTCTTTGATCGTTCGTATTCTTGCAGATGACTGCGTACTGCACCTCGAAATCAGTACACCACATAACCAAGGCCTCCTTCAAGAATACCACGTAAACACCTCTCAATGGTATAGCAACTGTTTGATGTTACTAAATTAACATAAATGCAAACTGTCTCTCATTTTCAGGAAAGGTAGTCGCCTTATTCTCTCAGTGTAATCTAGGAGACGAGATCACAAACATATTTAATGAATTCAATCATTCCGGTGTCATCCCTACTTTTCATATAACATTAATTATATGCATTAACACCATTTCTTTAGTTGACTAAAAAAACCTCAGCTACATCCGGTGCTGCCTTCAAAACAAATAGGAAACGGGCTCATGAAACCCTTATTCGGCCAACATTAGAAAACCATGATGAAATCTGGAATTTTCGACAAAAAATGCCTAATTACTCAACTTGAGGCAATTCAAGACCTAGCACTCAACTACGTTTTCTCCAATTCTGATTTTACAGCTAGTCGCTTAAATGAAAACAAGCCTGAATTTATCCACTCTTGCAGCACGCCGCAACGTAGCAAGCCATTGATTACATGATACATCTTACGACTTTCATCAAAATGTAAGAAGTTCATTTCTCCAAATTCATACCCAGTCGCCTCGTCGCATTAAGTACTCCTTCACTTTTCAGCGCATGTTCGGCTCCACTAACGTATGTATTCAATCATTCAGGCATCTCACGATTGTGTATTGGAGCAGACTCCCAGAATCCATGATTTCAATTTACTCCACATTTTGTAATGTCCTCGAGAGAAGGCCCTCAAGAATATAATTCATGCAATTAAAATAAATATTTAGAATATCTGGCACCTGCATGGTTTAATCAAGCACATCTATGATCGCAGTAATAGTCCATTTTCATGAACAGCAAAATATACACACCAAAATAAAAATATCTTCGATCAGCTGCAACCGAATGTGGCTGTGCATAATAAAATATCCCGGCTCGGTGACTTTTGATCAGAGATGCAAGTCTTTCCCGCGAAATACAAAATGAGGCTTGAAGAGGCCGGGAAGTTGGCATCGTGATTTTCGCGCTTCAACGCGCTGTCTCCGACACCGGCGGTTCCAGGCTCGAGCTCCCGAACGTGCATCGCATGCAGGCCCCCCAGATGCCGACAGACGGGATTGGAGTCTGCCGCCTTTTGTCTGGCGGGCCGTGAAGCCGCAAACAGCCCACCTCCCCAACGCCTGACCGCCACACCCCCCGCCCGCCCGCGGTCCATCCCCGAGCACACAGTGTCATTACGAAACGCCACACGACACACCCTACAAGGTAGTTTTCACGCTCAAACATCGTGCGATAAAGGCAAAAGCCTTAGAAGGTCACCTGCCTGCTCGCTCTGGCTGTATTTTCTTGTGCGGACGCCTGGGGAATAGACGCACGCCGTATTATATTAGCGCGATCTGAACCCGTTTCATGATTTGGGTGTATAAAGCGGATCAACAACCGCCGTCTTCAGACTTTGGCTAATTTGACAAAGCAAAAGAATAATCATATGAGACACAAACGATGGAACCCTGAAAAGAATAATTTGTTACAACAAATTTCGGTCATCGTACAAACATACTCTTTGGGCCACTCTAAATCGGATCAGCTCGAGAAATGTTTTATTTGACAATATATCGACTAGCATCTTACAATATATTATCACTTTTACCACTGTTGTGAAATTTTAATTGCAACTTTTAATACGCAACGTCTTTCTTCTTCCCATGTAAGTAGTGCATACTTTCTATCCTATAAGCTTACCGATCTGCTTTATAGGTTAGTATTAATTTTATAATACTTAATTTTGGTGTGTGCTGTATTGCTGTACTTCGGGGGCATGGGTCCAGTTAAGCTGCTTCTGACAAATTTACCCCTTTCCCTCAACATTAATGTTTTGTTGAAAATGAATATATTAATATTTATATAAAAAGTGTAGGCACTACTGTAACAACCGTAAGGTTTTCTGATCCTGCGGATGAAAATAATGGGGTTGGGTTAAAGAAGGGTTCAGGAACGAAAAGGCATTTCTTACAAAATATTGTGCTTATATTCAAGCTTATTTACTCTAGAGTTTCAAAGAAATGTACTATGTGTAGGAGTTTCAAAGTTCTGGGATTATGAGTCATCATAACCAGAAGCAGGCACAGCCTAAGACCTTTAGCTCCAATATGAACTTCAGTTATACTATAAAGCAAAACAATCATGCGTTTTAGCTTTCAGCTAAAACATATTAACCGGAATTATAACTGCGAGTTGGGCTATTTTGTACTTATGCATGGGGGAAAATACGCCTAAAAAACACGGACAAAGAAGAAGCCCACAGGACGAGGCGTGAAATTGCAACTGAAGTTTACTGAAGAAAACACATAAAATAAGAATAAAACCGCTCATGCGCAAAAATGATTGGCTTTCATTAACCCCCTGGAAAGCCTGCCGTCACTGTTGAGTGACCGATAAAAGCCTGCTCCTTATCGGATAAAGCTACAGAAGAAGCACTAATACACACATTCGTGCCATGGGCCGTTATCATGAATGCCTCGTTTATCTCGCGTTCCTATTTCGTTTAGAATTTTCCCATCATCTTGGTATTATTAAACTCGGCCTGACACTCACAGCTATCCCAATGTGCAGCCAACTGGCCAGAGGGAGATTTCCTGGTGGCGGCATAGTGTTCTCTGACTCTATCGTTAATGGCACCTCCTCGTCTGGCGAACGTAAATCCATCTGCAAGACAGGAGAACCTCGTAAGTGACCCCTAAGGCACATTGCCGAAACTTGGTGGCATGACGCTTGCAGCACACTCCCTCCGCATCACCTGGCTCACATGCATTATTTATTATTTGGCAAAGCCTAGAATGCTTCTTTGGGGCAGAAAAAACTACAGGAATGCGAAACTTAGTTGTACACTATGATAGGTGTGAATGTCAGGCCGATTTTATTATTAGCAACATTATGGGAAAATTCAAAACGAAATTGGAACGCGAGATGCAAGGGCCCATGGCGCGAATGTGTGTATTCGAGGTCCTTCTGTAGCCTAATCCGATAAGGAGCAGGCTTTTATCGGTCGCTCAACAGTGACGGCTGGCTTTCGAGGGGGTTAATGAAAGCACATCATCTTTGCGCATGTGCGGTTTTTTCTTCTTCTTTATGTGTTTTTTCTGTAAAGTTCAGTTGCAAGTTGCGCCTCCTCCTTTGCGCTTCTATCTTTGTCCGTGTTTTTTAGGCCTATCTTCCACCTAACTTAGTAACCATTGAACTTCAGATGGTAACCCATGTATTTTCAGAAACATTGTAGACCGCAATTCAAAACAGAAATAAAAATGAAGCAGAAAAAAGAAATTCATCAACGTCAAATGTAATATGCACAACCCTGAAACCAACTAGAGTTTACTATTGCGAAATATGTGGATTTAACGTACCGTAAGATAGTCAAACATACCCATGAATCCTAGCCGAAATATTTTTCAACAACAATTACTAGTATGAACTTTGTGAATGTAATAAATACATATACTATAATAATTGCGGACGAAGCTTTTCTATAAGTCGCTGTATACATAGAGTTATTACAATAAACGCTAGAGGCTCAGCTGGCACTAATGTCTAAAGAGACTTCCGGTTGCAAATTGAAGCAGACAGCATGCAGTCTACTTTTGCGGTCTTCTGTGTATTCCTATGGGAAAACGCGCGTGAATTTTGTCTCTTCGCCGGAGAATAACAAGAATAACTTTTGTTATTTCGGTTGTACCGGATGGTATGTACCTTTATTAATATTGTGAATGTGTAATGGATTTAGTTACAGCATTTTTTCTTTACCGCTGAATGATGTTAAACTTCGCTATATTTCAGGCCCAAACCTCTGTTCCTTGGCAGGTATGTAGAAACGAGCGACGAATCTAAGCAAAATAACGATCGAAAGGAATGTAAAGTATGTTCAAAGTCCGCCAGTATTCCGTTGGTGCTTATATATTGCTAACGCCCGTCCTGTCACTATATGAAAATGACCCCGTCGAGTATCTTTACGAGTGGTTAAAACACGTTCGAAACGTAAAGAATAAAGTACGTGGGCTACGAAAGGCGTGTTTTCTTATTATTTCTTATGTCGGGCAGTTTTTATCGGGCACCTGTTCTCTGGCTTCTCTCTATTTGCAAAGATTTGGAGTGTGCGGGTGATGATTTGAACCCAGAACAAGCATGCATCTTCGCACATATTCATAAGCAGAAAGAATAAAGCAGTACTTATTTATCGAAAATAAAAAAAACTATATTACGTATCTTTCAAGTTATTTTGATCGTCTGCAAGCACAAGGAGTTACTTATCCAGTGTTACTGCGTAGTTCTTGCCGTCTCTCTCGGTTTTCCACATGTCCTCCGTCCGTTTGGCACGTACGTATACCCCCATACTGGATAGCGTCGACGCCGTGTTCGCGCAAAGTGTCCAACAGTGCACAAAAATACACGTACGAAGCCGTTTTAGCACCGTTTTTAATGCAATGCATTTGAAAGGAAAACGCCGTAACTGGCCATTTATTTCATCTGCGTGACTGGGAAATGTTCTAATGTGCCTAGTACGTAGGAATTATTCGTGATATTTGCTCTTATAATCGAGCGCAGAGAGGAAATTCACTCTCTTATTTTCACAGAAATGCATTACCGGAAGTCAATTTCCGACTGCTTGCTGTCTGCTTCAATTTGCAACAGCACACTAGCGCCAGTTGAATCTGCTAGCGTACATTATATTAACTCTATGGCTGTATAGATCACAACCACAAATGCAATGCAAAGATCAAACCCTAACACAGAACACCAATTAGAGTTTTGTGCTGGTGCTTATCAGCTCTCTCTTCTATCTTTCAGAGATAAAATATCTGCACTTATACAGCTCGCCTGAAAGCATGATGTAACTACTGTTGGTTGGCTCAATCACTCGATGGATACCAGCAATTTTTTAGCAGTTTACGTGGCAGCATAGCTGACGGTTTGAACCTGGTTGCAAAACTTAACTAAAGCGTTAATGGTATTAAACAAAAAACGCAGTCCTTCGTTTCATTAGCTGCATTTGGTATTTTTTATCAAACATGATTTATTCTAGACAAAAGAAAACTAGGTTTCCTTTGAATCGTGCTGTGTAAATGGAAGCTAAAGCTTATATCCAAAATATATGGTGGCCAAGTGTGAGTACACTTTGCCCATCCATAGTGGCTAAGGCAGTGGTACTCGGCACAAAGGACGTTGCGTGATTTCCCGAATATCAGCCGGGGACTGAATCGCGGGACCGTTCGCGGGGCGCGATCGTCACAGATCACGATCACCTTGCTCTCAACATTGGTCACTTATCATCAGGTTCTGCACCAGGCTCACAACGGAAAACTACCGGATTCAATCCCCAATTCACACTTCCTCGGTCCTGTGTTAAAAATAACAGACCGGCTCAAACCGGTCTGGGGCGGAAATACGTTTTGGTCGGGTCGGGGCTCGGGCCGACGCTCACAAACCATAGCCGTACACGGGCCGGGGTCGGGTCAGGGCTTTGTCGGGCTGTGTCAGTTCAGGCCTTAAAATTGCAGCCCGATCTAATTTGTATTTTAAAGTGCCTCAGCTCGCATTTAATTTGTTGTTCATATCGCATGATGTACACAGTAGTGAGGCACACAACCGGATTTATTTTGTTATTTTATTGCACTTTTAGGGGGTTGTCCGCTTATGTAACTTATTTAGAAGTTAGATACTTTTTAATTCTTAAAAAAAGTTTCAAAATTATTTGTATTGTTGAAAGCGCCTAATACATCTTATTTTATATGTTTACTCATAAAAATACTTTTTGAGAGCTTTTGAATTTTTTTATTATTTCCAAAGAAAAGAAAACTATTATTATAATTTATTTAGCTGTGTAGCCTGCCGTGCAATTGTTGACACTTCAAACAACTGATTTTTGTCATCTCAAAAAAAAAAAACGTTTCAGATGTGCTATGAACAATGAGTACTGCATCTAATCTTCAGTGTTCTGGGCTTCTTGCTGTTTTTCATATAAGTTAACGACCTTCATGCTTACCTAACATCTGAAATTCGCCTCTTTACTCGCGGTTGTGCTCTATACAGACAAATAAGTAATAATAATGATCACCTACTCTTACAGGTTGACTTACTAATAACAGAAGAATGGTGTCAAAAATGGCAAATGACAGTTAATGTGAATAAAACAGAACTAGTGTCTTTCAGCAGATCACAGTCCCCGTCACTCTATTTATATCAACTCAACGACTCAATAATTGACCCCTGTACAACTTATATATACATTGGCGTTCATTTAACCTGTGATCTTTCTTGGGCAACTCACTTTAATTTATTTTTGTCTAAGGCTGATTCATTATTGGGATATCTTCTGGCGCAACCTCAAAATGGCCTCACCTGAAATTAAACAATTATCATACATAACATTTGTTAGATCTCGTTTAAAGTATGCGTCTTCTGTACGGTCCCCATGGCAGCATTACCTGATTATGAAATTAGAGGCAATTCGAAACCGAGTTTTAAGGATCATTTTCACAGACTACTCTTGGTTCACTAGCGTAACAGGTCTGAGGAGCAAAGCTAAGCTTCACTCACTCTCACATAGGCGTATTCTTTCTCGACTAACCCTGTTTCATAAATTATGCTATAACAATGCCTCTATCAGAGCATCCCGCTTCCTTCCACCCCACAGCATATCTTTCCGTCATGATAACTCCCGCAAAGTTCGCCCGATTTTTAGTTCAGCTGTAGCATTTTATAACTCCTATCTGCCCATGACAATCAAGGACTGGAATGAAGTACCCGATAGCGTTGTAACCGAGACTAACTCTGATAGATTTGCCGAAGAACTGATCAAATACCTTGAACTTACAAACATGTCCATCTGCTAATTATTTTCCTTTTTTTTACTGTTATGCCGTTAAAATGTGTGTGTATGCCGTTAAAATATTAGTAATATTGTGTAATGTTGATAACTATTTGTATTTTATTGTTCTTTGCTTCACCTGTATTGCTGACTTCCTCTCCGTGAGTGTTAATTCATTTTGAACAATGATTATTAGTGTGTTATTAACCCCCTTGTATAATGCCCTCATGGGCCCTGAAGAAATAATAAATGAATAAACGAATAAATGAATTACTACTTTAGCTTAAATTACATTTTTTTGTTGAACTCCGTTATGGAACTGCGGAAAGATTGTGATCATGCTTAATAATTTTTGTGGATGTTTATATTAGAGAACTATTCACAATTTCTATAGCATTCTACGACTCAGCGTACTTGTGAAAAAGAGGAAGAGCAAGGCGAACAAAATGAGTACATTGAGCTCACAGAAATAAAACAAGAGATACGTGCAAAGTACAGGTCCCGCGAGAAAAGACGTTATACAACTTTAAAAGTTAGGACATTGCAGTTAAAACAATATCACGAGCATAATTTCGTGCCTTCGCCTTTGCATTTGGCAATCATTTCATATCGTTTGTATTGAAAACAGTGCATCAGACGAGGCCAGGCATGACTACTCAGTCAAGTTGCAGCAATGGTTATAGCATTTATTTGTGACACGTCACTGGATCAGGCTGAGCACAGCTTTTCCAGGACGATCGATGGTGCATACCTTTTTCTTCAAAATGAACGTAACAAAATTAAGAAAAATACAAAAATACACAAAAAGAAAAACAAACAAACATTTAAAAAAAAACTTAGGCGATCTTATTGAAGTTTTTGTCACCTGTTTCACCACATTTACACAACCGGTTCCTCGCACCGTCCAGGTGCAAGCTCCGTCGGCGATGTGCCCACATCGGGACGGTGCGGGGACGGTGGAGTGTTCGAACTATGGTGCCTGGATCGCGTCTTCGACTGGTGCGTTTAGCGTCCTATCCCGCCCCTACATCAAAAGTGGTCCCAATGTGGCAACAAATTACGTCACAGATGCCGGAGTGTCATGCTGTTGCCTGTCGCGATCCTGGTGGTTGGCCGTAGAAATGCTGGCGAAAAGCACGAGCGAACGCGAGTGTCGCTGTCGTCACGGAGTCCCAGGCATCCCAACTTCCGGCTGCTCTAGCTTCCCTGAAGTGTCACTGTGGAGAGCGACCTGCAGCAGAAAAGGCGTCTGCCTTATGTACCACAACTGTGGAGACGCCGCCGGGGTCGCGATCGGCGACAGCATGACACTTCTATGACGTCATCAGGCGGAAATCGAGGTACCACGTTTTAGGCCGTGGTAAACACACCAGTCGGAGACGCTTTCCAGGCACCATAGTTCGAACCAGCGGTGACGGAGCTGCGGCGGTGGTTGCGGGAATGGATTGATGGTGGCGACTGTGCTCTCCATATTGGGCGCTACCATGGGCCACCCAGCCAAGAAACATTTCTGCGCCGTTTAAACTCTGCGTGGAACTTTTGTATTCCGTTAGACTGCACAATCAGTATAGCCCATTATTTCGTGCGCAATTTCACATTTCCTTTCGCCTCTACAGCTAATTTTTTTCGGATTGGTTGAAGAAAATATTTCGGTTTCACGGCCCGATCGTTGTACTTTTATAAAAGCCATAAGTGAACGTGTCGAGGAAAAAAAACTCTAGAGAATTACCCTTACCTCGTAGCTACTCACCTCGTAACTTTGGTGCACACCATAAAGCCGTATAACTTCACCCCGAACCCGTGTTGATGTATACATGTTTAAACACCTCAGGAGGACAGAACCAATATTGAGCATGTTAAACAACTAACGGTTAGCTCACTAGGTACTGAGAGGTAGCAAATGCTTAACCACCAATACCACGTCCTTAGGTTGGTCAAATCCTTTTCAAAGATGTCACTCCTTGTCAAAGCTTGCCAAAGACAATACTTGTCAGATAGGTAATGGTGCCTGCAACGAAGTAAGGGTTTATGAAAATATTATAATTATCTAACCAACTTACCGTCAGAATTGACAATTTAATTAATTTTTAACATAATTGACAAAAACCAGGCGCCAACACAGCCAAGTCTTCCGTCACTCACAAAATCAAGTCCGAAATAAAAAAAAAACGCAGAAACTGCTTTGGAGGAGTGATAACGAAAGTCAAATGTAACTTCGACCCCTACCGAACTCAAATTAGAACATGCTCGCGTGCCACCTTGTCGGTCATTAATGTCTTCTTAAGGGAGCCAAACACCGCCTGGTGGGTGAAAAAAACGTTAGTTAATGGCCACTAGTCACGCTTTGTATAACAACACGACATCTGACGTTTTTTATCCGTGTCTGGTTTGCAGACGACATTTCCGACAAGAGCGTGCCACGTTCGAAAATAGGTTGAGACAAAGTGCCACCGCTCTTTCCGTGCAGGCGACACGTTGGACGGTACGGGTAAATGGCCTTAAACAGGAACCTCTAATAACCGCTATTTTCGTCATTCTGTGTCTTAAGCTACTAAACGAGGCGCGCCGTAGGAACTTATTAGAGGCATTTTGATCAAAGTTAGCGGTTAAAATTTATCTTTTTGATTAACGGCCCATTGACCATGCCTCTTTTTATTAGTGCGTTCAAAATAATTATGTCGGATGTGTGAGCCCTTGTTGTGTCTAAAAAGATTAATGTGTTTCTAGAACACGATCGAATATAAGAGTGGACGGGGAAATGGCGTTAGACTTTCTTCCTGGGTCAGGCTTTCTCAAAAAAGAAAAGATTATAATCATAGTCACGACATGGTCACATCAAGAACACTTTTCATCTAAAAAATTAAAACCCGAAGTCTGCGAACCATATTAGTTAAACAATTTGGTTGACAATAAATTATGTTGTTTTCTTCAAAAGAAGCGTACTTAAAATATTACCTTCTGAAAAAGAAAAAAAAGCATATAGGATAGGCAACGAGAAGAAGCCTATACTTAAACCACATCTCTGCATAACTGCCGTGCATATACAATTTTGGAGAGCTTTAACTGTTTAAGGCCGTATGCAATTTCAATTACCTTCTTCTTGCCCAAAGTCAACTTCATCAACAGGTATTCGTGAAGCGCACACAATTTGTCTGTACTGTTTCATTATTTTTATCGGCTCCATACGGATTTCGAAGTCGGCGACGGGAAATGTAAAATATTGAGTCCATGGCTCAATATTTTACGGTCCACAGCTGTCGCTTGACTCGTTTGGTCTCTATTCGTTCTGGTGCGCATGTCAAACGAACGCTTACGAGTAGACGCCGTTTTTAGTTGTCTGCTTTCTTCAAATAAAACCCGTCAAAAGCATAATATTGCAGAAAAACTAGTGTGATCCTGAAAAATAACAAATTAAAAGACGACCAAAGGTGCAGCGAAGAGATTTTTTGAACACAAACCAAATGATTTTCCCAAAACTTTAAAGCGCCGCAGTCTTGCCTCCGACACATAGAACTAAATAATCAGCGTGTACTTAGATGTTGGGACTGTGAGAGACTTGGTGTCATCAAGAGAGAACAGAGAGGTTGTTACCCACTGAGTAAGTTGTGGGTCTCACACTCAAAACAGCGAGACGTGCACATGAATCAAAATTTTTATTCCTAAACTGTATTTCTCGCCATCCGTTAAGCGCAGATTGGAATCATCAACGGCCACCGGAACAGTGACCTTCATGGTGAAGGCGGACTACGACGGGGTCTCTGCTCCGACGGCTGCAGGGCCTTGGAATAGGTTGGTTGTGGTGGTGTGGCCCGCAGGAAGTTGAACGAGCATACGTTCGCAGGGGGAGCCAGCGCCCTCCAGCCGCTCTTACTACAAACCTACGGGTGCGCGATTGAGACGCCGCACAGCCACCAGCTATTCTCATAGTTCAGGTTGAGGCTACTTTTCTACTTTGCCTCTCGCTCCGGGCCACTTTGCCTCTCGCCTTGGTTGTTTTATACACCGTTGTCGAGAGACGACATTAACTGCCCTCTGTCCCTTGGACGCCGCCCACGTGTCCCCTGTGGCAAGGGGTCCTGATCCAAACTGGTCCCCTCGCCACGGGCAGTTTTGATGCGTTTTGCGGAAGGTTCGTAACGGCGGGGGC